>JAULJZ010086183.1:0-34086 GCA_032270985.1 Heliamphora pulchella
ATTTTGGTTTTTGGCACACCTAGGGATTACTCCCTAGGTGGCCGGCCCTAATAAGGGGGTGGGGATTTGATTTTATGAAAAATATATATCTCTTGCTTAATTTTAGGAAAGAGAAGATATATACTTAACATAATCTTTGAAATATGGAGAGATATATCAAAAGGAGGTTTTATATATAAAACCCTAACCCTAATCTCCCCACCATAGCCGCCGCCCCCTCTCTCTTTTTGGCAATTAATTTTTTATTCTTGGAGAGAAGTGTGAGAAGAAACCAAAAGCAAGAGAACTCTTCGATCAGAATCGGTGCCCACGCACCGTGATCGTCGTAGTGCGTTCGGGACATACGTGAAATGGTTGCGAGGTTGTCTTCAACGTATTCGAATCTTTTTAAAACTTTTCGACAAGTTTCATAAATGTATTATACTATTAAGATTCATATAGTTCTTAGTTTTCATGAAAAACGCATACATCGTTTTTTACGGTCATGTCGTCAGTTCAAGAATTTTTTTTGCTCCAACACCCCGTAAGCAAGATAGGCTTATTACAACTCTGTGCTACAGTCGTACCGATGATATGTCTATTTTCAACTAAACTGTAAGCATAAAACTTATATTCTACAAGAACCTAAAATCTGATCTTCTATGTGTAAGCCGTACTCTACACACCAGATTAAATACTATACAGAATATAAGACATCCATGCATAATATTAAAGAAATGATACACACACATTACTCGTAATAATTCTCATAAAATGAAAAATTAATTTTATTAAAAAATTAAATTAAATACAAAAAATATGATTTTCAGTATACCAACCATAACAATCTACCGGTACCTAGTGTGTAGATACGGGAGCCACTAATCATGTCTGCAAATCATTGCAGGGGTTCCAAGAAACCTGACAACTTATTTGATGGGAATATTTACCTGCATATGGACAATAATACAAAGGTAACAGCAGTTGTAGTAGGAGATATCACTCTCAGTTTTGGTAGAGATCGGATATTAATATTGAGAGATTGTCTTTATGTACCTGCCATTAGAAGGAACTTAGTTTCCATTTCTAGATTGGATAAAGATGGATATTTGGTTTATTTTAAAAATTATGTGGTTATTAAGGATAATAAATGAGTTATCTGTTCTAGTACATTGGTGGATGATCTTTATATTATTACTCCAATCTCTCATATACTACAACTGACTGAAATGAACAATACATCTACATTACCATATAAGAGAAAGCTTTCTTCTTTAATGAACCAAATATTTCTTTGGCACTTACGCTTGGGGCATATTAATCTAAAAAGGATAAACAGACTGGTAGCAGATGGACCTTTGAGTTCATTGGAAGTGGAGGTACTTCTAGTCTGTGAATCTTACTTAGAGGGTAAGATGACCAAGAGACCCTTTTTGACCAAAGGCTATAGAGCTAAAGAACTATTGGAGCTGGTTTTTTCTGATGTGTGTGTTCTTATGACAATCCGAGCTAGAGGTGGCTTTAAGTACTTTGTCAGTTTCATTGATGACTACTCAAGGTATGGATACATTTACCTCATGCACCATAAGTTTGAATGCTTTGAGAAATTCAAAAAAAATTCAAGACAGAGGCGGAGAAGCATTTGGGTAAAAGTATCAAATCACTATAATCTGACCATGGTGGGAAATTCCTCTTTGGAGAGTTTAAGGATTACTTGTCATTAGAGGAGATTACATCCCAGTTGACTGCACTTGACACTCCGTAGAAGAATGGTGTAGCAGAAAGAAAGAATAGGACTCTTATAGAGATGGTAAGGTCAATGATGAGTTATTCAGATTTACCCGATTCGTTTTGGGGACTCGCCTTAGAGACAGCGGCTTAAATTTTAAACTTGGTACCTTCTACGTCAGTACCTTCTACTCCCACAAAATTGTGGACCGAGCGTCAGTCTAGTCTGAAACACATTCATATTTGGGGGTGTCCAGCACATGTGCTGAAAGGGAATGCGGGTAAGTTGGAATCAAGGACAAAAGTTTGTTTCTTTGTGCGATATCCCAAGAGAACGAATGGTGGTCTATTTTATAATTCTTAGGATCAGAAGGTCATTGTTAGCACCAATACCCAATTCTTGGAAGAGGATTATATTATGGATCACAAGCCCAATAGTAAAATTATTCTGAAAGAACTGATAGAAAATACTAGTAGAACAAAAGAGGAACCACAAGTCATTGATATTCCATTACCTTGTCGTAGTGGGAGGATTATTGGGATAGGTGCAAATCTACAACAGGGTACTGATGCATAGGGTTCAGATTCTGCACAGCCTGTTACCAGTCGTACAAAGACATAGATAGTGCCTCATCGTAGTGGGATGGTTGTTCATCAACCTGATCGGTATATTTTTTTGGGAGAGTCGTTTTACAAGATCCCGGCAGAACAGGTTACCGAGCCCTGTAACTACAATGAAGCACCTAAGACAAAGATGCAGATATTTGGCAAAGGGCTATGAAGTCAGAGATGGAATCTATGTATTCTAATTACGTCTGTGAACTTGTAGAACCACCCGAAGGGATAAAATCCATTGGACGTAAGTGGATCTACAAGAAGAAGAGAGAAGCAGATGGAAAGCTTAAAACCTTCAAAACCAGGCTTGTTGCTAAAAGGTTCACTCAGAAAGAAGAAATCGACTATGAGGAAACCTTTACACCGGTAGCCATGCTTAAGTCTATCCGGATTCTCTTATCTATTGCCGCACATTTCAATTACAAAATCTGCTGAATGGAAGTCAAGACTGGTTTCCTTAACGAAAGTCATGACGAGTGTGTCTATATAATACAACCTGACGGACTCATTGCAAAGGGCCAGGAACAGATGTTGTGTAAGCTTAAGAGATCTATTTATGGACTTAAGCAGACATTGAGGTTTTGGAACACTCGGTTTGATCAAACTACAAAGTCTTGTGGTTTCGATCAAAGTCTAGATGAGTCCTGTGTGTACAAGAAGCGTGACGAAAGTATGGTGATCTTTCTAGTACTTTATATAGACGATATCTTGCTCATCGAAAACGATGTGGGGGCATTATCTACAGTTAACGTATGGTTATCTTGGTAATTCGATATGAAAGACTTGGTAGAAGCCAGTCACATCCTTGGGATCAAGCTTGTGCGAGATCGAAAATAAAGGATGTTGGGCTTATCACAAGCAAAGTATATCGATGATATCCTTGCTTGTTTTAGCATGCAGGATTCCAAGAAAGGATTTCTCCCTTTCAGGCATGGAGTCACTCTATCTAAGGATCAGTGTCCTAAGACACATGATGAGATAGAGAAGATGAAGGCTATTCCTTATACTTCGACAGTAGAAAGCCTCATGTATGCTATACTTTACACTAGACCAGAGATTTGCTTTGCCGTTGGCATGGTTAGCAAATATTAGTTTAACCCAAGGCAGGAGCATAGATTACGGAAAAGAATATAATCAAGTACCTGGAAAGCACAAAGAATTATGTATTGATTTACCAAGCAAACAGTCTAGTACCTTTGGGGTACACAGACTCAGATTTTCAGTCTGATAGGGATTCCCATAAGTATAACTCAAAATATGTGTTTACCTTAGGAGGTGGAGCTATAAGTTGGAGGAGTATCAAGCAGTCCTGCATTGCTGATTTCACCATGGAGGCCGAGTATGTGGCAGCTTCTGAAGTAGCCAAGGAGGCCGTTTGGCTCAGGAACTTCCTAACGGATCTAGAGGTGGTACCTTCAGTTCAGTCGGCAATTACACTTTATTGTGACAATAGCGGAACGATTGCAAACTCGAAGGAGTTAAGGGTCCATAAGAAAGGCAAGCACATTGAGCATAAGTATCACATGATACAACAAATTGTACAGAGAGGTGATGTTGCTATCACCAAAATTGCATCAGGAGATAACTTGTGATACTTTTACAAAGAGTTTACTGGCTAAGACTTTTGATAGTCATGTAGAGGGTATGTGAGTCAGATGTATGGCAGCCTGATTTTGAGTATAAGTGAGAGATTGTTAGGGTCTGTATACTGAAAATAATATTTTTAGTATTTAATTTTTTTTAATAAAATTAATTTTTCATTTCATGAGAATCATTATGAGCAATATATGTATATCATTTCTTTGTTATGCATGGATGTCTAATATTCTGTATAGTATTTAATCTGGTGTGTAGAGTACGGCTTGCACACAGAATATCAGATTTTAGTTTCTTGTAGAATATAAGTTTTATGTTCACAGTTTAAATGGAAATGGACATACCATCGGTACGACTGTGATACAGAGTTTTAGTAGGCATATCTTAGTTATGGGAAATAGATAATAGCGTCGTCTATTGTTTTGACTCTCTATGCCAGTATACTTTGTGTGTATTAAATGGGACATTTTGAGTAATTAATTTTATACTGACTATATAAATTAATTCACACCCTAATATTATTATAAATAGTGCTTATTCTATTAATCCTGAAATAATTATTGATTTGCGTATATTTAATATTTGTTGTTTTGATTTATTAGAGAGTGCGATCTTATATGGGTCTAAATTTTCGGTGAGTTGGATAGTGGCATTATTTATGTGGTAAATATTAATTATTGACGGAATCCACATCCCGAAAGATTTGGATTGACGATACCTCATTAAGGATGCTTACAAGTTTTGACCAGACTAAACCCTACAGGTGGATTTAATTATTCGGCAGTCAAATAAGTTAAGCGGAAGGGTTTAAAGAATATCAAGATACCGATTAAATTAAATTATCAGTAATTAAATTTAATTGGCGGGTATCAGGAATCTTAACATGGGGAAAATGGTAAGAATTTTAATAACAGTAGCTCAACGCAAGAAGGTCTTGAGATTATGGTCAGAGTGCAATTACAGATATTTAGTAGTGTGAACTGTAATTCAGTGTTTTATTAAAATTGCTGAAACCGCTGCGTCTTTCCATAATTGCAGAAACCGCTGGTATGTATCTGTGTTTCACTGGAAGTTTTACTCATAATTACTTCCCAGGTCTCTGCTGTAGCCCTATATATATGCGGGTAGGCTGAACCAGTTTTATATCATGATGTCATATTTTGTCTTTCATGACTAAAGATATCTGGGTTTTACCGGTACGAGTTCTCAATAGTATGTAGCGCACACTACGTTCGAGGATCATGTAAGGGAATTTAGTAGAAGATCTGACAGCAGCTTCAACTCGAAATCAAATCGTAGTTGAAGAATCGATCGACAAAAGCTATTCTTCTAAATTAATTTTGGTTGCACGGATTTTATTTTGATCGTTCGACGTCAAAAGTTTTATCTGGAGCCTATTTCTGCATCTGCCCGTCCAGTTAATTTTTCATATAATTGTTTTGCAAAAACAAAAGATCTTGACAGTTTTTCATCCAACAGACGCCATCTGCAACATAACCCGACATAACCAACAACTTACCGAACACGACCTAACTAAAGACCAACACCAAACATCCCACAAAACGGATCTCGCCAAACCCCATCTCTAAAAAGGATAACGTACCCACACGTCCCACACCCAATGAAGCACGAACCACCACGCACACAACCGTGCACCAACATCCCGCATGAAATGACGAACACCCCTCTCCGTGACTTCAATCAACAGGACCCCATAATCCAATTAACTGAAAAACCACTAAAGGAGAGCAGTCGATTGAGCCCCATAACCTGATCGATTGCAAGATCACCACAGGATCGAAAGAAACCCCTAAGGCCCCAACATGACCAAAAGAAACCCCTAAGGCCCCAACACGGCCAAAGGAAACCCCTAAGGCCCCAACACGACAAAAGGAAAAGGGGTCGACACAAACAGCGAAAGTGTCGACACAAACAGAAAATGTGTCGTCACAAATAGCAAAGGTGTCGACACAAGACAACAGCAGTGTAATCAACACAAGCAGAAAGAAAAAGGGTCGACACCAACAACGAAAGTGTCGACACAAATAGAAAATGTGTCGATACAAAACAACCGCAGCAAGGACAACACAAACAAAAGGAAAAGGTGTCGACACCAATAGCATAAGTGTTGCCACAAAAGCAACAAATTCACATTTTCAAACCAGATGGCTGAACGGCGACGAGAAACAAACCCTAGCAACGGAAAAAGCTTCTCAGCCCCGAATTAAACCATCTAAACACCCCTTCTACAACCCACGGACATGCACATGCCCAAAATAACCACAAAACCTCGAGAGAAACACTCGAAACCCGATTTCATCCAACTAAAAACACCCAAAGACGATTTTAAACTAAAACTTAACTTATTAATCAATTTTTTGTGCATTTTTAAATGGTGAAAACACATATAATTTCACGTAGCACCCTTATAAGATATGAGAGTCTAGGATCCTACCTCGTTGAGTTAAAAACTCGACGCATCAATCCACATTCAAAATCAAACTACACCGGAATGAAATTTCGTCCAGATGGATGCATAGTCCATCGTGCCAATAATAAGGATCAGTAGTTGGATCGTCGAAAATCGAGCCCTGGGCCCCAAAGATGTTAGAGAGAAGGCAGAGCTTTGGTTTGGAAAAAGAAAACTTAGCCACCAAGTTTTCCAAAATTTCTCCACAAAATATCTAAGGCTAGATATTTATAAGCCACGAAAAAATTTTCTTTTTTTTTTTAAAATTTGGACCGCAATGCTCAACGGCTCCTAGAACCAACCCCACATGCATATCTAAGCCCGATCATGCATCGAAATGTATATAGACATGCTGCAACGAAAACACTAAACGCTCGTCGAAAAACGCCAAAAAAAAGGGTTAGGGTTTCACAACTCTACCCCTCTTAAAGGAGTTTCGTCGCCGAAATTCAACACAAGGTCAAAGAAAACAACCGCGTCGATCGTAATCGACACGAGCATAAAAGATGGCCAGCCAATCCATTCCTAGGATATAGTCAAACAAGGTCAGGAATCCTAAACAACGACTAACTATCTCAAAGACACGGGATCTACAACTCACCCCAATCTCACATCCTTACCAACCACTGTCTCAACACAACACACCACTCACGGAGTCCATCACCAATCACTAACCCCTAACAACTAAATGAAGAAACTGGCCCAAAGCCTACATACTCAGAAAGTACCTCTCCTTCCTAAAGGCATAACTACGTTGTCACGTATGACCGGTGCCCTTGAAGAACTGGGAGCTGAGAGAAGATATGCTCTGCTCTGCGTCGGCCTGGTTTATCCACCAAAGCCTAGCGCTGTCGACTATCATACCGACTGAACTGAAGTACCCCCACCTGCAATTCGGGAAGTCTGTACTGCGGGAGGCTGCTGTCGATCCTACACAAATGAACCCTCTAGTGTGCCTATTATACTCGGCGCACTCTCTCTGGGGACAGTTCTTGCGAACATGTCCTGGCTGGTCACATCCATAAAAAATCTGTAACTCCCTCCCCTGTGATTGAATCCATGAACCCTAGGACTGCCTCAGCTACGAGTAATCCACCATACAATGTCCAGGCTACCTGCATTGATAGCAAATCAACTCCCTCTGCTCTGAACTCCCAAATGAAGCTACTAATGGTGTTGGTGTAGAGAACTACTGTGGTAATCCAAATAGATGAAAGCTAGGACCAAAGAACCTTTGCCTCTTGCTGGAACGCCCACCTGTCTGTGCCTCTGTCCCACCCTGTGGTGTCTTGGCTTCCTTCGAAACCCGAATCTCAGTCATAGTGTTCTCAACCCTCGCTGCTGTCTCCACCAGCTCTGTGAACACACGAATCCCCATTCCAACCACACGCTCCTTGATCGCTGCCTCCACCAGCTCTGTGAACGCAGCTCATCTATGCTCACTAACTCCGGTGCAAACTGAGACAAGCTCGTAAACCTAGCCTCGTACTGCATAATATCCATCACCCCCTGGGTGAGGACGTAGAACTCCTATCTATACAAGTCCCTCCTTGAAGCCGAAAAGTATTTCCCTAGACAAACTTCTATAAAGGCTGCCCATGTAACCCCCACAGTGTTTCAGGCATATTTCCACCACTCGTGAGCATTACCTCTTAACTGAAAGGTGGCAAAAGAAACCCGCAACTCGTCCTCAGCTATCTGCAGCGTGTTAAGGATCCAGGTCACCAATTCCATCCACTCTGTCGCCACTATAGGATCAGGATCTCTAGCAAAAATAGGTGGATCCATGCTCCTAAACTCTCGCATCGCCACTATAGCCCTCGACTCAGGCACTCTCTCTCTAACGGTCTCACCTCTAGCGTCCTCAAATAGCTGCTGGGTAGAACCAACCAGCACATGTAGCAACTCAGTCGCGTCCATCGGTCCCTAGGGAGCATTTGCATTCCCAGCATTAGGGATTAGAACATCCCCTTGGCCCAAACCATGGCCACGACCTCGACCATGGCCTCGCCATCTCCTCGCAGACATCACGTCTATATGAAAGAAAAATAGCACGTAAGATGCAACATACAAACACGAACCAGATAAACTTGCTAACACGTAGTCACATAGGTTCATGCTAAACCAACCCCACATACCGAGGAGAACCGACAAGAATGACGCGACAATCTAGATAACATACTTAGATTCCCTACTAGAAATCACGTTAGCTAAATGCGTTTCTAATTTGGCTCTTAAGTTTGTTAATCCAAACCCCCTAAGGTAAGACTACTAAATCCTAAGGTTCAACCCCCATGCTCACATATACACAACAATTTCATACTTAACATGCTAACACGTTCATGTTATCAAAGCATCTAAACGCATGTAATCATGCAATAAAGCATATGCAATCAACCTCACACGGTGATATACCCTCTTCTCACGGCTCTTAGGTATTCGAACCTAGAGCTTTGATACCATTCTGTCATGCCCCAAACTCGGGGTTATGTGAAATACCCACAAGCAACCAAACATAACATCCAACTAGAGAATACACTCTTAATATAAAACATACATACATTGTATATAATTGCCAACCGATTTACATTTTACGATTCAAACACCAGGAAAACATGCAAACATACATGATACAGAAAGAACAGAAGAAGACTACAGATCTTTCGCCTCTCTAGCAACCCCGAATCAACCTGCGTGACTAGTACCTGAAAAATATTTCAAATCTCACACTGTGAGCCAAAGCTCAGCAGAAACTAGATTAGGCATAAAATATAAGCTAAATATGCTAGGAAAATAAGGTGTAGTTTTGTACTCTTTTTCAAGCCTTTAAAACAATTTTCACAAGCAACGGGAAAGCGAGGATAAGAACCATTTTTTATTCACAAGTGCCTTGAAAATGGTTTGAAATAATTTTTATGTCACGACTCACACAGGTCGTAAAAATAATTTGAAATTGGTTTTATCCGTCCCATAATTCATTACTTGCAATCCGTGTACCTTCTCAGAATTTCACCAAGGGACTGCAACCCCCGACTGATGCACCTTTTCGGCCTCTCACTGAGGGACCTCAGTCCCAACGAACGCACCTCTTCGGGCTCTCCCCGAAGGACCTCAACCCCCAACGAATTCACCTTCTCGGACACTCACCGAAGGACTTTATCCCAAACGAATGCCTTGTTAACTAGAATTAACATTCACAGAGCCACATATCCATCTATCACATTCTATACACATATGTATAATTAAACTAGGATTTTAATGCATAAAATCACCTATAAACATTACGTTTCACATAACCACGTCACATGCTACACACGCGACCCACGCTACACATAACAACATCAATAGCCATGCAACTCACCTACGTAATCCATACATAAATAAAGTAGAGTTATAAATGCACATAGCCATGTATAACTTCACATCATGACGCCACCCGCCACATAACCTAACATAACCAACAACTTACCAAAAATGACCTAACCAAAGGCCAACACCAAACTTCCCACAAAACAGTTTTCGTCAAACCCCATCTCTAAAAAGGATAACGGACCCACACGTCCTGCACCCAACGGAGCACGAACGACCACGCACACAACCGTGCACCAACACCCCGCATGAAATGACCAACACCCCTCTCTATGACTTCAGTCAACAGGACCCCATAATCTAGTCAACTAAAAAACCACTAGAGGAGAGCAGTCGATTGAGTCCCATAACCCGATTGATTGAAAGATCACCACAGGACCGAAAATACTCCCTAAGGCCCCAACACGACCAAAAGAAACCCCTAAGGCCCCAACATGATACAAGGAAACCCCTAAGGCCCCAACATGACCAAAGGAAAAGGGGACGACACAAACAACGAATGTGTCGATAGAAAGAGAAAAGGTGTCGACACAAAACAGCAAAGGTGTTGACACAAATAGCAAAGGTGTCGACACAAAACATTAGCAGTGTAGTCAGCACAAATAGAAAGAAAAAGGGTAGACACCAACAACGAAAGTGTCGACACAAAGGTGTCGACACAAACAGAAAAGGTGTGAACACAAAACAACAGCAGTATAGTCAACACAAGCAGAAAGAAAAAGGGTCGACACCAACAACGAAAGTGTTGACACAAAGGTGTCGACACAAACAGAAAATGTTTTAACACAAAACACCCGCAGCAAAGAGAACACAAGCAGAAGGAAATAGTGTCGACACCAACAACAGAAGAGTCGACACAAAAGCAAAAAATTTACATTTTCAAACCAGATGGCAAAACGATGACAGAAAACAAACCCTAGCAACGGAAAAAGCTTCTCAGCCCCAAATTAAACCATCCAAACACCCCTTTTACAACCCACGAACATACACAAGCCCAAAATTACCACATAACCTCAAGAGAAACACTCGAAACCCGATTCTATCCAACCTAAAACACCCAAAAATAATTTTAAACCAAAACCCAACTTATAAACTGATTTTTTTTTCATTTTTAAACAGTAAAAACACATATAATTTCACGTAGCCTCCTTATAAGACATGAGAGTCTAGGATCTTACCTCATTGAGTTAAAAACTCGATGCATCGATCCACATTCAAAATCGTACTTCGCTAGAATGAAATTTCATCCGGATGGATTTGTAGCCCACTGTGCCAATAATAAGGATCAGTAGTTGGATCGTTAAAAACTGAGCCCCGGGCCCTCGAGAAGTTAGAGAGAAGATAGTGCTTTGGTTTTAAAAATGAAAACTTAGCCACCAAGTTTTCTAAAATATCTTCACAAAATATATAAGGCTAGATATTTATACGTTACGAAAATTTTTTTTTTTCCAAATTCGCACCGCAACGCCCAACTGCCCCTAGAACCAACCCCGCATGCATATCTAAGCCTAATCATGCATCAAAACGCATATAAATATGCTGCAACAAAAACACTATACGCGCATCAAAAAATGCCAAAAAAGAAAACGGGTTAGGGTCTCACAATTTGGCTCAAGAACTTCCTATTGCATCCAGATGTAGTGCCTTTAGTTCAGTCGGCTATTATACTTTATTGTGATAATAGAGGAGCTATTGCAAACTAGATGGAGCCAAGAGTCCACAAGAAAGGAAAGCACATTGAGCGTAAATATCACCTGATACGAGAAATTATACAGATGGGTGATATTGTTGTCACCAAGATTGCATTAAAAGATAATCTTACAGATCCTGTTACAAAGTGTCTAATAGCTAAGACTTTTGATAGTCATGTAGAGGGCATGAGAGTCAGATGTACGGCTGCATGGTTTTGAGTATAAGTGGGAGATTGTTAGGATTGTATACTAAAGACCATGAATTTTATTTCGTTTTAGTATTTAATTTTATTTTAATAAAATTAATTTTTTATTTTATAAGAATCTTAATGAACAATGTATGCAATATCATTTCATTAAATGTTATGCATAGATGTCCTTTATTCTGTATAATATTTAATCTGGTGTGTAAAGTACGACTTACATATAGAAGACAAGAGTATAGATTCTTACAGAATATAAGTTGTTGGTTACAGTTTAGATAGTGTGAGACCCTATACCATTTGATTTTTGATATTTATGCATGTTAGGTGTTTTGACGCCTTTTTAGCATTTTCATTTTGATATGCCTATATGAGTTTTGATGCATGTTTTGATTATTTTAAGCATGCGGGGTTGGTCCTGGGGACCGCGGGGAGTTGCGGTGCAAATTTTAAAATTTAAAAAAAAATATATTTTGGAGGTCTATAAATATCTGGAGTTAGATATTTTCAAAAGATATTTTCAAAACTTAACTCCTAAATTTTTTTTTTCTCTCTGCCTTCTCTCTAACTTCTCGGGGGCCTGGGGCTTAGTTTTTGACGAACCAATAGCTGATCCTTGCTATTAGCTTCGTGGTCTACGCTTTTATCTGAACGGAATTCAATTTTGACGAAACTCGGATTTGGACGTAGATCGAAACGTTGGGTTTTTGACCCAACGAGGTAGGATCCAGTCGACTGAAATGCTGGCTATTTGCCTTGGCATTTTGGTGGTTCCTTTGGGGAAAAAGGTTGGGTTTCTTTGAGAAAAAGGGTTGGTTTTTGATGAAAAATGTGTTTACTGGAGGTTTGGAGCTAACCCTCGGGGTTGAGACTTAATTTCTAAAATGTTTTGATGAAATATGTTTTTACATGTTTTGGTTTGATCTCCATGGTTTCATGGATTGGATCTGTTGCTTATACCTGTGTTGTATAACTTCTTTTGGGAAAAACATTTTGAAATGTTTGTTGATCTCCATGTTGATGGATGGATCTTGATCTTCATGTTGATGGATGGATCTGTATATGCATGTACAATGTATATTTGAGAAATGTTTTCGTAGTGAAACTACAGTACAATTTTTAGAAGATTATCTAGATTTATCGGGATGACGTGTATTTGGCACGAGTTACCCTCGGTGTAAGTCCGAAAATGTGCGCAGCGTAGGTGCTCTGTACCTTCGGGTTAGTCCCCATAAATTGATTGGTTGGGTGCTTTATACCCTCGTGTTTTGGGCCCATAAATTAAGCTTTACGTTGTGGTGCTCCATATAGAACCTGAGTGTATCTAACCGGTCCCATTATGTATGGGGATTACATACTAGACAGGGGTCTATCGTTGTTACCTCTGTCGTGTGATGGAGTCGGTACATAGGATCATATTCTTCATCTTCTTTTTTTTCACGATGGTACATTCCGTGAAGGAACAATATTTTGATTACTATTTTTCCTTAACTATGGTTAGTTGCAATATTTTCATCACATGGTTCGAAGGATGAAAATAGGATTTTATGTTAATAAAACCGTTTGGGGAGACTTGTGTGGTCTGATGGAAAAAATTGGTCATTGTGAAAAACCTTTTCGGGTTGTGGTTGAGTTTAGCTCCCACTCATATGGTTGCATATTTTCCTGCTTTACAGCTTATTATCTGTTTCAATTAGGCTTCGGCTCACAAGTGGGAATTTTTTGTAAAACTATTTTTAGGTGATGACGTGGAGGGTGATCATGAGTAGCTATGGTAGTGCCCGCAGTGGCGGAAGACTTTATAGTTTTTTTTTTGGTATGCTTGTTCCTAAAGGCAGGTTTTGTACGCCATAAGGCGATATACTGTATGCATGTTGAACCTGTATGTCATTTATATATGAGATATACACTTTATTGGGTATTCCATTGGTTTCAACAGGCGAATTTCAATGTATGAAAACTTATTTTCATATAAAACTGGTGTCTGGTGAATTTTCACATGACTCTGGGTTAGGGGCGTGACAACTTGGTATCAAAGTTTTGGGTTCGAATACCTAAGAGCCATGGGAAAAGGGGTTTATCACCTGGTGAGGTTGATTGTGTATGCTTGCTTGCATGTGTTTAAACGTTGATTTATAACATGTTAATAGCTTTCTGAGCATGAGGGTTGTGTATATATGGGTATGGAGGTTGAATCTCTGGATTGATGAGTCTTGCCTCAGGGCGTTTGGAATCCAAGTTAGAAACTCTTTTGGCCAATGTGTTTTATAGCAGGAAATCTAAATAGGTTATCCAGACTGACGAGTCGGTCTTATTAGTTCTCCTCGGTATGTGAGACATGTTTACATGATCTTAAGTGGCTATGTGATAGCATGATTATGTGTTTATGATATGTAGTTGCATGTTGTAGGAAAGCTTATCATATTATATTGCTTCCTATAGAATTATGCCTATGCGGGGAGTGTAGGGACGGGGCCGAGGGCGTGCCTATGCTTATGCTCAGGTTTCAGAAGAAGGAAACATTCCTGCCCCACAGGAATAAGTGGGTGGTACTGATTTTGGCGACACTAAAGTTGTCCAGGAGATGTTGGCCACTATGCGAGCGATGGCAGAAGCTACCAAGGCTAGTGTGTGGATTCCTGAGCCAAGGGCTTCTGTGGCCCTGTGGGAGTTTCGGCGATTGGATCCTCTGACCTTTTCTGAGGAGCCAGGCGCCAAGGTGGCTACTAAGTGGTTGGAAGTAACCACGACGATCTTCAATACTCTGGATATCGAGGAGGATACTCTGCGCGTAAAGTTGGCGATGTTCCAACTGCGGGAAGATGCTAGAGAGTGGTGGATGTTCGCCAAGACCACTGTGGATGACACATGGGCTGCATTCACGAGAGTCTTCTTGGAGAAATATTTCTCGAGATCTTCAAGGGATACTTACCGAGAGGAGTTCCTCTCCCTTGTTCAGGGGAATCTTTCTGTGGTTCAGTATGAGGCCAAGATCGCGAATCTGTCGCGGTTCACACCAGAGATGGTATCTACAGAGGAGTTGCACACTCGGAAGTTTGAGAGGGGACTTCGACCTGCTATCAAGGATAGAGTTGCAGCTCTGGATGTGGAAGTGTATATCAAGCTGGTGGAAGCTTCTATTCAGGTAGAGAACTCATTGGTTGACGGCCGCAGTGTTAGAGAGGGTAAGAGCCAGCAGGGCAGTGGGGATATGCAGCTTTAGGGGCACAGGAACAAGCGCCGGAGGTCGTCTTGACCTAGTTCTCATTTTGCTGGTTCGTATCAGCCGCAGTCGTCCACACCTACACTTTCAGTAGCCTCGACAGGAAGGCCAGAGCAGAGTGGGTTGATCTGTTATCGCTGTGGACAGCAGGGACATCGTGCAGTTGAGTGCCAGCAGAAGGGCCAGGCTTAGAGTTCAGTGCCCGTCCAGTCACATGCGAGAGACCCACCTATCTGTTTTGGGTGTGGTCAGTCGGGGCATATTCGCAGACATTGTCCCAGAGAGGAAAATATATAGGGTATAACAGGAGCGCCAGCTGCTCCACCTGTACATAGACGATAGGCTCCACAGTAGTCTAGGGCTCAGATGTCGAGGTTTGCAGAAGGAGGCACTTCAGCGCAGTTGGTGAGGCAGCCGTCGACTCAGGGTTATGGTGGGTAGACCAGACTGCCACAGGCCAGGGCTTATGTTCTTATTGATCCCGGTTCTTCTAAGGCACCAGTCGGGCCGGATGTTGTTGCTGCTCCAGCCATGATCAGAGGTACTCTTTTTGTCTTTAGATCATGCGCTAGTGTTCTTATCGACACGGGAGCATCACATTCATTTATATCATCTGCATTTGTATCTACTTCGGGGTTGGAAATGGACTGGTTAGGTAGTACCCTGAGTGTGGAGACCCCAGTTAGTGGGAGTGTGATGCTGAATCTTGTTTGTAGATCCTGCGTGCTGGAGGTCGCCGGTCGTTGTTTAGAGTTTAATTTTATTGTTCTAGACATGACCACGTTTGATGTCATCCTAGGGATGGACTGGCTGACTACCTACCGTGCCTTTGTAGATTGTGAGCGACAGAGAGTGTCGATCTGTACCCCAAAGGGTGACTTCTTCTGCTTTGTGGGTGATCGGGATGAGGGTTTGGTGTTTATGCCCGGTGTTACTAGACCAAAGCTATATCAGCTATTTAATTTTATTTGGCATTGTCTGTTGTTTATATAGTAAATTAATAAGAATTGGCTTGTCTAGACAAACGATGGATAGTAGACATCTTGCCATCGAGGCATGCTATTCACAAGATACCAGACTGCTGGCAAATTGTTCTTAAAATGGCAAAGGGAACCAAATTTAAAATAAATTCAAACTTTTGCTCGTCATTATTAACGGCTATTTTAATTATGTAATTCTCAGAATTAAAATGGTTTTCAATCCACTCACGACTATATTCAAAGAAAACAAACTAACGGAACCAAACTATGTAGACTAAAAAAGAAATTTAGATATTGTCTTAACTGCTGAAGACTATAAATTTGTATTGTCTGAGATTTGTCCACCAGTACCTGATGAGGGGGCAATCAAACAGGAAACCTAGACTTGTCAGATGTAGCAAAAAGCTGATCAGATAGATCGTTGTTATATTTTGGCTTCCCTGTCAAATGTATTATAGTATCAGCATCAGTATATGCCCAATGCCTATGACATGATTATTAACCTCAAAAAAATGTTTGGGATCAAAATTGTGCTGTTAGGAAGGTGGCTATGAAGTCTCTAATGAATACAAACATGGCTAAAGGTACCCCAGTTAAGGATCACGTTTTAAAGATGACAAGTTTTCTGAATAAACTAGAGATCCTTGGAGCTAAGATTGACGGGAAAACCTAGGTCGATATCATATTACAGTCACTGCTTCATAGCTTTAAACAGTTCCACTTGAATTATTCCATAAATAAACTCAGCTTTTCATTTGCTAAACTTTTTAAAGAACTTCAAGCAGTCGAGGGTGTTCTTAGGAAGCCAAGTACTGTGCATGTGGCTGAAAAAGGTTCTTCCTCTAAGTCGAAAAGCAAGAAGAAGAAAAAGGTTCAGAAATAGGGAGGCACAGGTCTAAAAGCAGCTAAGGGGCCAAAAGTTGGTGTTAAGAAGTCGAGAGACATGTGCTATCACTATAACCAAATTGAGCATTGAAAAAAGTAGTGTCCGATGTTTCTCAGTAAGCTGAACAAACGAGGTAATTTTTTTTCACTAGTGGTTGAAACATGTTTAACAGTGTTATCTACCGGTACTAGGTGTGTAGATACGGGGGCCACTAATCATATCTGTAATTTTTTACAAGGGTTCCAGAAAACCAAACAGCTCAGTGATGGAAAAATTTACCTACATATGGGCAATAATACTAGGATGGCAGCAGTTGTAGCAGGAGATATCACTCTCAGCTTTAGTATAGATAGAATTTTAATTTCGAAAGATTGTCTTTATGTACCGTCAATTAGAAGAAATTTAATTTTGATTTCTAATTTAATAAAAGACAAATATTTTGTTAATTTTAATGACTCTGTGGTTATTTAGAAAAATAAATATTTTATTTATTCTGGTACATTAGTGGATGATCTGTATGTTATATCTTCTATTTCTTCTACACTGCAACTAACTGAATTGAATAACACATCAAATTTACCATATAAGAGAAAGTTTTTGTGAGACCCTAACCCAATTTTTTTTTTTGGCATTTTTCGATGCGAGTTTACCGTTTTCAGTTTTGCATGTTCATATGCATTTTGATGCATAATAAGGGTTAGATATGCATGCGGGGTTGGTTCCCGGGGGCCGTTGGACATTGCGGTGTGAATCTCAAAAAAAGAAAATATTTTGGAGGCCTATAAATATCTGGAGTTAGATATTTTTAAAAAATATTTTTAAAACTTCTCAGCTGAATTTTCTCCATTTTCTCTCTTCTTTCTCTCTAACTTCTCGAGGGGCCCGGGGCTCGATTTTCAACAATCCGACAACGAATCCTTACTTTTGGCATCGTGGTCTACACATCCATTCGAATAAAATTTCATTCCGACGAAGTTCGGTTTTGCACGTGGTTTGAGGCGTCAGTTCTAAACTCACCGATGTAGAATCCTAGACTCTCATGTCTCATAAGGGTGCTATGTGTAATCATGCATGTTTTTATCGGTTAAAATGCATGAGATCTGATTTTGTATAAAAGTTAGGTTTTGGGTTTAAAACCAATTTTTTGTCAATTTCGGTGGATGAAATCGGGTATCGGGTGTTTCTTTTGAGGTCTTGGTGTTAGGCCTGGGCATGTGTGTGACCGAGGGCGTTGGATGGGAGTTTAGTGGCTTCGATTTGAGGTTTGAAGGGCTGAAACTGTAGCACAAAACGATTTCTGGGCAAGGTCAGTCGACTAGATCTTGACGATCAGTTGGCTGGATCATATTTTAGGAGGTTAGTCGACTAGACCTGGGAGGTCAGTCGACTGAAAAGGTTCTATTTTTGGGTTTTTGGTTTCCAGTGTGTTTTTAGTCAACTAGGGTTTGGGGTCGTGTCGACTATGGTGCAGGGCTTGGTGTTTTGATGGTTTGGTGGTTGGTTTATTGGTTTTCGATTGGTTTCCTGTGGTATCCAGTTAATTAATTATGGGATTAGTCGACTAAAATACTGTTGGATTCTTTTCGGGGTTCGGCTGGTTGTGTGGTGGCTTCAGGGGTCGTGTCAAGGCCTCAGGTGTTTGTTTAGGTGCCGTCCTCGGGGGTGACGTGCACGGGTAGATGTGGTTGTGGTGAACGATAGGGTGCTCGGTGTTTGTTCTTCGTTGGGTGTGGGGCGTGTTTAGACCTGTGGAACCTTTGGGGAAAAGGCGGTGTTTTGTGACCTCGTGGTTTGAGGGGTTTGAAGCTAGCCTTCGGGTTTGGCTTGGTTTTATGTTGGGTGTCATACGCTTGTGTTGGGCATGTGTGGTCATCGTGGGTTTGTGTTGGGCACATGTGGGCGTCGTGGGACTATGTCAGGTGTGCGTGGTGGTTGTGTGTAGGATGTGTGGGTCCGTTATTCATTTTAAGGTTGCGTTCTTGTGAGAACCATTTTGTGGGAGGTTTGGTGTTGGCCTCCAGGTTAGGTGTTGGTTTTCCTTTTCGTCGGTTGTCCCGGTGTGTGGATGGGTCCCAGTGTGTGGATGGGTCGTTCGGATAACGAATGACGGGTGTGTGGCATGTGAGTGGATGTCGGGTTATATGGCGAGTGGCATCATGATGTGAAGTTATATACGTCTAGGTGCGTTTATAACTGTAGTTTATTTATGTACGAATTATGTAAGTGGATTACATGGCTTTAATGTCGTTACGTGTAACGTAGTTTATGCTTTAAAACTCAGAGTTTTATGGGCATGTATATGTGGGCTCTGAAGAGAGGATGCATGTGGTGCATGTTATATGGGTTGCAAATGTTGTGTGTGTCGCGTGTGTAGCATGTGACGTGGTTTGAGAAATGTAGTGATAGTACGTGATTTTATGCATTTAATTCCTGGTTAAGTTATGCATAGGTGTATGTAATGGAATAGATGAACTTATGGTTCTGTGAAGGTAAACCCTGGTTAATAAGGCATTGTTGGGGTTGAGGTCCTTTGGGAGAGAGACCGAAAAGGTGCATAAACGGGGGCTGTGGTCCCTCGGTGAAAGTTTGTAAAGGTACATTCGGCAAGGCTGAGGTCCTTCAGTTAGAGACCGAGAAGATATGCTTGTTGGGGCTGAGGTCCTTCGGTTAGAGATCGAGAAGGTACATTTATTGGGGCTAAGATCCATTGGTTAGAGATCGAGAAGGTACGTGTGTTGAGAGTGAGGTCCCTTGGCGAGAGGCCAAAAAGGTGTATTGACGGGGCTGCGGTCCCTTGGGTTTAGTCCGAGAAGTTACATGGATTACATGAACTGCATTGTGGGACGGATAGATCAATTTTTAAATTATTTTTGAGACTCGTGTGAATCGCGATCTAAAAATAGTTTTCAAATTATTTTCAAGGCTCCGGTAAGTGAGTCAAAAGATGGTTTGTATCCTCGCTTTCCCGTTACATGTGAAAACTTGTTTTGAAGGCTTGAAAGAGAGTCTAAAATAGCACCTCATTTTCCTAGCATGTTTAGCTTATATTGCATGTGTTGTTTAGTATCTGCTGAGGCTTGGCTCACGATGTGGGATTTGAAATATGTTTTAGGTATCGGTCACGCATGTTGATCCGGAGTTACTGGAGAGGAGGAAGAGTTATAGTCTTCGTTTTTGTGCTTTTTGTAACATGTATGTAAACATGTTTTTCCAGTGTTGAAGTCGTGTAATGTAAGCCATTTGGTGATTATATACAATGCATGTATGTTTTATATTGAGAGTGTATTCTCGGGTTTGGTGTTATGTTTGGTTGTTTGTGGGTGTTTCACGTGACCTAGAGTTTGGGGCGTGACAGATTTATATTACAGCTCTGGGTTCGAATACCTTAGAGCCTTGGGAAGAGGGTGTATCCCGTGTGAGGTTGATTACGTGTACTTGATTGCATCTGTTTAGACGCTTGATAACATGAATGTGTCAGCATATTAGATATGTGAATAATGTGTATATGTGAGCATGGGGGTTGAACTGTGGGATTGATTAGTCCCGCCTTTGGGCATTTGGATTAACAAACTTGGGAACCAAGTTAGAAACGCGTTTAGCTGACGTGATTTCTAGAAGAGAGTATGAGTAGGTTATCCAGATTGACACGTCATTCTTGTCGATTCTCCTCGGTATGTGGGGTTTTGTTTATCATGAACCTATGTGGCTATGTGTTAGCATGCTTATGTGGTTTATGCTATGTGTTGTATCTTATGTTTTGTCTTTTTCATATAGGCCCGATGTTTGTGCAGAGAGGGTGAGGCTGAGGTCAAGGTTGTGGTCGTGGGTTTGGAGTTGGTGATGGACTCCATGGGTGGTGTGCCGTGTTGAGGCAGCGGTTGGTGAGGATGTGCGGTTGTGGTGAGTAGTAGATCCCATGTCTTTGAGATAGTTAGCCGTTGTTTAGGATGTCTGACCTTGTTTGATTATATTCTAGGAGTGGTTTGGCTAACCATTTCGTGTATCTGTGTCGATAGTGATCGATGGGGTTATTTCTTTTGACCTTATGTTAAATTTCGGGGACAAAATTCCTTTAAGGGGGTAGAGTTGTGAGACCCTGACCCGTTTTCATTTTCATTTTCATTTTCATTTTCATTTTAAGCGGTAAACACGCGTTTTTCGACGTGTGTTTATCGTTTTTTATTTGACATGTTCATATGCATTTTAATGCATGATCGGGATTAGATATGCATGCGAGGTTGGTTCCCGAGGGCCGTTGGGCGTTGCGGTATGAATCTAAAAAAAAAGAAGATATTTTTGAGGCCTATAAATATATGGAGTTAGATATTTTCAAAAGATATTTTCAAAATTTCTCAGCTAAGTTTCCTTCATTTTCTCTCTACCTTCTCTCTAACTTCTCAGGGGCTCTGGGCTCGATTTCAACGATCCAACAGTAGATCCTTGCTTTTGGCATCGTGGTCTACGCATCCATCCAGACAGAATTTTATTTTGACAAAGCTCGATTTTGCATGTGGTTTGAGGCATTGAGTTTTTAACTCACCGAGGTAGGATCCTAGACTCTCATGTCTCATAAGGGTGCTACGTGTAATCGTGCGTATTTTTACCGATTAAAATGCATGAGATCTGATTTTGTTTAAAAGTTGGGTTTTAGGTTTAAAACCTATTTTTAGTCAATTTTGGTGGACGAAATCTGGTGTCGGGTATTTCTTTTGAGGTCTTGGTGTTAGGCCTGGGCGTGCGTGTATTCGAGGGTGTTGGATGGGAGTTTGGAGGCTTCGATTCGAGGTTTGGAGGGCTGAAATCGTATCTCAAAAATGGTTTCTGGGCAAGGTTAGTTGACTGGATCTTGATGATCAGTCGACTGCATCATGTTTTTGGGAGGTCAGTCGACTGGACCTGGGAGGTCAGTCAACTAAAAAGGTTCTATTTTTTGGGTTTTTGGTTTCCAGCGTGTTTTCAGTCAACTGGGCGTTGGGGGCCAGTCGTCTGAGGTACTGGGAAAGGTGTTTTGATGGTTTGGTGGTTGGTTTCTTGGTTTTCGATTGGTTTTCTTTGGTATCTAATTGATTAATTATGGAATTAGTCGACTTAAATACTGCTGGATTCTTTTCGGGATTTTGTTGGGTTTTTGGTGGCTTTGGGAGTCGTGTCGGGGCCTTAGGTGTTTGTTTAGGTGCCGTCCTCGGGGGTGACGTGCACGTGTAGATGTGGTTGTGGTGCACGGTAGGGTGCGCGGTGTTTGTTCTTCGTTGGGGGTGAGGCGTGTTTAGACCCGTGGCACCTTTACGTAAAAGGTGGTGTTTTGTGACCTCGTGGTTTGAGGGATTTGAAGCTAGCCTTTGGGTTAGGCTTGGTTTAGTATTGGGCACGTGTGGGTGTCGTGGGTTTGTGTAGGGCGCGTGTGGGCATCGTGGGTTTGTGTTGGGCGTATATGAGAGTTGTAGGTCTGTGTCAGGTGTATGTGGTGCATGGTTAGATACGGATGGTTGGGCACGATTGTGTGCGTGGTGGTTGTGCGCGGGACGTGTTCCGTTATTCGTTTTAAGGTTAGGTTCTGGTGAGAACCATTTTGTAGGGGGTTTGGTGTTGGCCTCCGGGTTAGATGTTGGTTTTCCATTTCGGCGGTTGTCCTGGTGTGTGGATGGATCCCGGTGTGTGGACGGGTCGTTCGATAACAAATGACGAGTGTGTGACATGTGAGTGGATGTCGAGTTATATGGCGGGTGGCGTCATGATGTGACGTTATATATGGCTATGTCCGTTTGTAACTGACAATGTGCATTTATAACTCTAGTTTCTTTATGTATGAATTATGTAAATGGATTACATGGCTTTAATTTCGTTACGAGTAACGTGGTTTATGCTTTAAAACTCAGAGTTTTATGGGCACGTATATGTGGGCTCTAAAGAGAGGATGCATGTGGTGCATGTTGAATGGGTTGCAAATGTTGTGTGTGGCGTATGTGTAGCATGTGACGTGGTTTGAGTAACGTAGTGATAGTACATGATTTTATGCATTTAAATCCTGAATAGGGTATGCATAGGTTTATGGAATGGAATAGATGAGCTTGTGGTTTTATGAATGTTAACCCTGGTTAACAAGGCATTGTTGGGGCTGAGGTCCTTCGGGAGAGAGACCGAAATGGTGAATAGACGGGGGCTGCGGTCCCTCAGTGAAAGTCCGTAAAGGTACATTCAGCAGGGCTGAGGTCCTTCGATTAGAGACCGAGAAGGTATGTTCGTTAGGGTTGAGGTCCTTCGGTTAGAGACCGAGAAGGTACGTTTATTTGGGCTGAGGTCTTTCGATTTGAGATCGAGAAGGTACGTATGTTGGGGCTGAGGTCCCTCGGCGAGAGGCCGAAAAGGTGCATTAATGGGGCTGCGGTCTGTCGGGTTCAGCCCGAGAAGTTACGTGGATTACATGAACTGCATTGTGGGACGGATAGACCAATTTTTAAATTATTTTTGAGACTCGTGTGAATCACTATCTAAAAACTATTTTCAAATTGTTTTCAAGGCTCCTGCAAGTGAGTCAGAAGATGGTTTGTATCCTCGCTTTCCCGTTGCATGTGAAAACTCGTTTTGAAGGCTTGAAAGAGAGTCTAAAACTGCACCTCATTTTTCTAGCATGTTTAGCTTATATTGCATGTGTTGTCTAGTATCTGTTGAGCCTTGGCTCACGATGTGGGATTTAAAATATTTTTCAAGTACTGGTCACGCAGGTTGATCTGGAGTTGCTGTAGAGGAGGAAGAGCTGTAGTCTTCCTTTTTGTTCTTTCTGTTACATGTATGTAAAAATGTTTTTCTGGTGTTAGAGCTGTGTAATGTAAGTCGTTTGGTGATTATATACAATGCATGTATGTTTTATATTGAGAGTGTATTCTCGGGTTGGGTGTTATGTTTGGTTGTTTGTGGGTGTTTCACATGACCCGGAGTTGGAGGCGTGACAGTTTTTTTGTTTAATGAACCAAACTTACTTTGGCACTTACGCTTGAGTTATATTAATCTAGAAAAGATAAATAGACTGGTAGATGGTGGATCTTTGGGCTCATTGGAAGTGGAGTCACTTCCAGTCTGTGAGTCCTACTTAGAGGGTAAGATGACCAAGAGGCTTTTCTCGACCAAAAGCTATAGAGCTAAAGAACCGTTGGAACTGGTTCATTCTGATGTGTATGGTTCTATTACTATCCGAGCTAGAGGTGGTTTTGAGTACTTAGTCAGTTTCATTTACGACTACTCAAGGCAGGGATACATTTACCTGATGCACCGTAAGTCTAATGCTTTGAGAAATTTAAAAAATTTAAGGCGGAGGCAAAAAAGTGTCTGGATAAATTTATCAAATCACTATGATCGAACCGTAGTGGGGAGTACCTTTTTAAAGAGTTTGGGGACTACATTTCATCAAAACGGATTATATCCTAGTTAATTGCATCGGTCACTTTGCAGCAAAATGGTGTAACAGAAAGAATGAATATGACTCTTATGGAGATGGTAAGGTCATTGAAGAGTTATTCAGGATTACACGATTCATTTTGGGGACTTGCATTAGAGACAGCGGCTTATATTCTAAACTTGGTACCTTTTAATTCAGTACCTTCTACTCCCACAAAATTGTGGACCGAGCATAAGCCTAATCTTAGACATATTAGGATTTGGAAATGTCCAGTACATGTGCTAAAAGGGAACGCGGGTAAGTTAGAACCGAAGACAGAAGTCTGTTTTCATTGTGGGGTATCCCAAGGTAATGAAAGGTGGTCTATTTTATAATCCTAAGGATCAAAATGTAATTGTTAGCACGAATACCCGATTCTTGGAAGAGAATTATATTATGGACCACAGGCCCAAAAGTGAAATTGTTCTAGAAGAATTAAGAGAAAATACCAGTAGAACGGCAGAGGACCCACAAGTCACTGATATCCCATTACCTCGTCAGAGTGGGAGAATTATCAGGGCATGTGCAGATCATGATCATGGTACTACCATTAACATGCATGCCTGACGGGCATGTGGGTAATAGTGCACAGGGTTCAAATTCTGCACAGCGTGTTACAGCTAGTACACAGACGAAAGTAGTGCCTCATCGTAGTGGGAGGGTTATTTATCAACTCGATCGGCATATGTTCTTGGCAGTCTTTTGACAGGATCCCAGTATAACTGGATACCAAACCCTATAACGACAATGAAGCACTTTAGAACAAAGATGCAGATCTTTAGTAAAAGGCTATGAATTTAGAGATGGAATCTATGTAATCTAATCAAGCCTGTGAACTTGTAGAACCACCTGAAGGAATAAAATCCATCTGATGGAAGTGGATCTGCAAGAGGAAGAGAGGAGTAGACGGGAAGGTTAAAACATTCAAAGTTAGGCTTGTTGCAAAAGGGTTCACTCAAAAAGAGGGGATCGATTATGAGAAAACCTTTTCGTCGGTAGCCAAGCTTAAGTCTATTCGAAATTTTTTATCCATTGTGACTCATTTCGATTACAAAATTTGGCAGATGGATGTTAAGACAGCTTTCCTTAACGGAAGTCTTGACAAGTGTACCTATATGATACAACAAGATAGTTTTATAGCAAAGGGCTAGGAGCACATATTGTGCAAGCTTAAGAGATCCATTTATGAATTTAAGCAGGCATCGAGGTCTTGGAATACTCAGTTTGATCAAGCCATAAAGTCTTATGATTTTGATCAAAGTCCAGATAAGTCGTGTGTGTACAAAAAGCATGACGGAAGCGTGGTGGTCTTTCTAGTACTTTATGTCGATGATATCTTGCTTATCGAAAACGATGTGGGGGTATAATCTTTGGTAAAAGTGTGGTTATCTGGGCAGTTCAATATAAAGGACTTGGGAGAAGTCAGCCACATCCTTGGGATCAAGTTTTTGCGAGATCGAAAAGAAAAGATGTTGGGCTTATCACAAGAAAAGTATACCGATGATATCCTTGCTCGTTTTAGCATTTAGGATTTCAAGAAAGGGTTTCTCCTTTTCAGACATGGAATCACTCTATCGAAAAATCAATATCCTAATACACCTGATGAGATAGAGAAAATGAAGGAAGTTCCTTATGCTTCGGCAGTATGAATCCTATTGTATGCTGTGCTTTGTACCAAACCTGACATCTACTTTACCGTTGGTATGGTGAGTAGATATTAGTCTAACCCAGGGCAGAAGTATTGGACTGCGATAAAGAATATAATAAAGTACCTGAAAATGACTAAGGATTATATGTTGGTTTACCAGGTAAAGAATTTAGTACCTTTAGGGTACACAAACTCAAATTTCCAGTCAGATAAAGATTCCCGTAAATCTATCTCAGGATGTGTTTACCTTAGGAGGAGGAGCTATAAGTTGGAAGAGTATCAACCAATCCTGCATTGCTGATTTCACCATGGAGGCCGAGTACGTGACAGCTTCTAAAGCAGCCAAAGAGGCCGTTTGACTTAGGAACTTCCTGTTGGATCTTGATGTGGTGCCTTCAATTTAGTCGGCTATTACACTTTATTGTGATAATAGCAGAGCGATTGCAAACTCGAAGTAGCTAGGAGTCCATAAGAAAGGAATGCACATTGAGCGTAAGTTTCACCTGATACGAGAAATTGTACAAAGGAGTGATTCTGTTGTGACCAAGATTATATCAAGAGACATCCTTCCAGATCATTTTACAAAGAGCATACTGGCTAAGACTTTTGAAAGTCATGTAGAAGGCATGGGAGCCAAAAGTATGGCAGCATGATTTTGAGTATAAGTGAAAGATTGTCAAGATTGTATACTAAAAATCAAGATTTTTTTTTGGTTTTAGTATTTAATTTTATATTTAATTTTATTTTAATAAAATTAATTTTATATTTTTATGAGAATCTTAATGAGTAATGTATGCAATATCATTTCTTTAAATGTTATGCATGAATATCTTTTATTATATATAATATTTAATTTGGTGTGTAGAATACGGCTTGCACACAGAAGATCAAATTATAGTCTCTTGTAGATTATAAGTATTTGTTCATAATTTAGATGAATTGGATTAACCATCGGTATGACTATAGCACATAGTTTTAGTTGGCCTGTTTTAGTTACGAAAAATAGATAATAGCGTCGTCTATTATTACGACTCGCTGTGCTAGTACACTTTGTCTATATTAAGCAGGACCACATTGTGGTAATTGATTTTATACTAATTATATAAATTAATTTACATCCCATTGTTATTTTATGCTCTTAATCTCGAAATAATTATTATTTGCGTATGTTTAATATTTGTTATTTTAATTTCATTAGAGGGTGCGATCTTTTATAGGTCTATAGTCCCAGTGAGTTGAATAACGGTATTAATTATATAGCGAATTTTAATTATTGACAGAATTCACGTTTTAATTGTTTGGGATTGACGATACTCCCTTAAGGAAGTTTATAAGTTTTTATTGGGTTAAACCCTACAGGTGGATTTAATTATTCAGTAGTCAAATAAGTTAAGCTCAATGTAAATTGGTCTTGAGATTATGGCTAAGAGTGCAATTATAGTTCTTTAGTGGTATAAACTATAATTTAGTATTTTATAAAAATTACAGAAGCTGATATAAGATTTTCATAATTACTGAAACCGCTAAGAGGTTTTCATATTTGCGAAAATCGCTGGATGGGTATCTGGGTTACACTAGAAGTCTATGTCATAATTACTCTACAGATCCCTGTTGTAGCCCTATAAATATGTGGGTAGGCTGAACCAAATTCATAAGTTATCTTTCAAGACTAAGGTTATCCATGTTCTGTGAGTTTTGGTTCTTGAAGGATGGTAGCCTATACTACATTCGAGAATCGCATCGAAAATACAGTAGAACGTCTAACCGGAGCTTCAACTCAAGAAATCAAAATTCGTAGTTGAAGAATCGACTAGAAGGTATTCATCTAAATTACCTGTGGTGGCATGGGTTTTTATTTTGATCGTTCGACATTAAAAAGTTTTTATTTTTTCGAAAAATCGTTTATAAATCAATTATCAAGGCAGTTTGCCTCGAACAAGGTTGCCTATCGGTGCCTTACGAGGTAATGTACCAGGACAATGTGATATGGGTTTGACTAACTTCTCGGTAAAAGATCAAAAATTTGCGCAAATTCGGATGCCTTACCCTTCGGTTAATCCCGTAAAAGAGTGCAGGGGTACCCTACCCTTTGGTGGAACCATAAAAGAGTGGAGGGTTTCCTACCGTTCGGTTATTCTGTAAAAGTGTGCAATTGTGTGGTAAATTATAAAACCTATATGACGGGTTGCCTATCGGTGCCTTAAGATGGCTTGGTAGGGAGGGCAATGTTGGAGGCAAAACTGCCATAATCATTGTTTTTGCAAACGATTTTTGGTAAAAAGTTAACTGGACGAAAAAACGCCGAAACAGACTCTAGATAAAACTTTTAACGTCGAATGATCAAAATTAAAATCAGCGCAACCAAAGTTAATTTAGAAGAATACCTTCTACCAGTCAAATCTTCAACTACGTTTTTGATTCCGAGTTGAAACTCCCGTTAGACCTTTTACTGTATTCTTTTATGTGATTCCCAGTTATAGTGTGGGTTATAATCCTCCGAGAGCTCGTACCAGCAGAACCTGGACAGCTTTAGTCTTGAAGACAAGTTATGAAACTAGTTCAACCTACCTGCATATTTATAGGGCTACTGTAAGGATCTATGATGTAATTATGAGTTAGACTTCTAGTGGAACAGAGATACGTATCAGCAATTTCTACAATTAAGCAAATCTCATAGCGGTATCTGCAATTATGAAAAACTAGCAGCGATTTCTATAATTTCATTAAAACACTAAATTACAATTCACACCACTAAAGAACTATAATTACATTCTGACCCACAATCTCAAGACTAACTTACATTAAGCTCCTGTTATAAAATGCTTAACATTTCTCCCCACGTTAAGATTCTCGATACCCATCAATTAAGTTTAATTACTGACAATTTAATTTAATCGGCATCTTGAAATTCTTTAAACCCTTCCGCTTAACTTATTTGACCGCCAAATAATCAAATCCACCTGTAGGGTTTGACCCGATCAAAACTTATAAGCTTCCTTAAGGGGGTATCGTCAATCACGATCTTTTGGGATGTGAATTCCTTTAATAATTAATATTCACCATATAAATAATACTACAATTCAACTCACCGGGAATATAAACCCATTTAAGATCGCACCCTCTAATGAATCAAAACAACAAATATTAAATATACGCAAATCAATAATTATTTCAGGATTAAGAGTATAAGCGTTGTTCATAGTAACCTTGAGGCGTAAATTAATTTATATAGTGAGTATAAAATTAATTATCCCAATGTGACCCATTCAATATAAATAAAATGTACTAGCACAGAAAGTCGAAACAATAAACGACGCTATTATCTGTTCTCCGTAACCAAGACATGTCTACTAAAATTTTGTACTTCAGTCGTACCAATAGTTTGTCTATTTTCATCTAAACTGTGAACATAAAACTTACATTCTGCAAGAACCAAAAATTTGATCTTCTGCGTGCAAGCCGTACTGTACACACTAGATTCAATACTGTGCAGAATATTAGACATTCATTCATAATATTAAAGAAATGGTACATATAGATTGGTCATAAAGATTTTTATAAAATAAAAGTTAATTTTATTAAAATAAAATTAAATACTAAAAATATGATTTTCTGTATACTAACCCTAACAATCTCCCACTTATACTCAAAATTATGTTGCTATATATCTGACTCATATGCCCTCTACATGCTATCAAAAGTCTTAACCGGTAATCTCATTGTAAAAAGATATGCATGGTTGTCTCCTGATACAATCTTGGTCACAGCAACATCACCTATCTGTATAATTTCTTGTATCAGGTGATACTTACGCTCAATGTGATTTCCTTTCTTGTGGACCCTTGGCTCCTTCGAGTGTGCAACTGCTCCGCTATTATCACCATAAAGCGTAATAGTCGACTGAACTGAAGGAACCACCTCTAGATCCAACAGAAAGTTCCTGAGGCAAATGGCCCCCTTGGCTACTTCAGAAGCTGCCATGTACTCGGCCTTCATGGTGGAATCTATAATACAGAACTGCTTGATACTCCTCCAACTTATAGCTCCACCTCATAAGGTAAACACATATCTGGAGGTAAACTTATGGGAATCCTTACCAGACTAGAAATCTGAGTTTTTGTACCCCAAATGTACTAGACTGTCTGGCTGGTAAGTCAACATATAATTCTTAGTCCGTTTCTGGTACTTAATTATATTCTATACTGCAGTCGAGTGCTTTTTTCTTGGGTTAGACTAATATTTGCTAACCATGCCAACGAAAAAGCAGATGTCGGGTTTAGTGCAAAACATAGCATACATGAGGCTTTCTACTGCCGAAGCATAAGTATAGCATACATGAGGCTTCTCTATCTCATCAGGTGTCTCAAGACATTGATCATTGGATAGAGTGATTCCATGCCTAAAAGGGATAAACCCTTTCATGGAATCCTACATGCTAAAAACGAACAAGGATATCATCGATATACTTTGCTTGTGATAAACCTAACATCCTTTGTTTTCGATTTTGCACGAGCTTGATCCCAAGGATGTGACTGGCTTCTTCCGAGTCTTTTATATCGAACTGCCCAGATAACCATACTTTAACCGTAGATAATGCCCCCACATCGTTTCTGATGATCCTGATATCGTCTACATAAAGTATTAGGAAGATCACCACGCTTCTGTCACGCTTTTTGTACACACAGGACTTATCCGGACTTTGATCAAAATTATAAGACTTAATGGCTTGATCAAACTGAGTGTTCTAAGACCTCGATACCTGCTTAAGTCCATAAATAGATCTCTTAAGCTTACACGATATGTGTTCCTGGCCCTTTATAATGAATTCGTTTGGTTGTATCATATAGATACACTCATCAAGACTTCCGTTAAGGAAAGCTATCTTAACATCCATTTGTCAGAATTCGTAATTGAAATAAGCAGCAATTGATAAAAGAATCCGGATAGACTTAAGCATGGCTACCGGTGAAATTAAAAGTTTTCTCATAATCGATCCCTTCTTAATGCGTGAACCCTTTTAGCAACAAGCTTAACTTTGAAGGTTTTAGCCTTTCCGTTTGGACCTCTCTTTCTCCTATAGATCCACTTGCATCCAATGGATTTTATCCCTTCTGGTAGTTCTATATGTTTTCAGACCTGATTGGAATACATAGATTCTATCTCTGAATTCATAGCCATTTGCTAAATTTCTACATCTTTGTCTTGAAGTGCTTCATTGTTGTTACAGAGCTCGGTATCTAGTTCTGTCAGGATCTTGTTAAAAGACTCTTCCAAGAACATATACCGATCAAGTTGATGAACAACCCTCCTACTGCGACAAAGCACTACCAGTGTCTCCGTACAAGCAGTAACACGTTGTGCAAAATCTAAACTATGTGCATCAGCACCTTGTTCTTGATTTGCACTTATAAGGTACCAAGTTTAGAATGTAAGCCGTTGTCTCCATAGCAAGTCCCTTAAACGAATCGGGTAATCCTGAATAACTCATCATGGACCTTAGCATCTCCATAAGAGTCCTATTCATTTTTTCTGCTACAACATTCTGCTGCAAAGTGCCAGGTGCAATCTGTTAGGTTTGGTATACTAAAAATCATATTTTTAGTATTTAATTTTATTTTAATAAAATTAGTTTTTCATCTTATGAGAATCTTTATGAGTAATGTATGTATATCATTTTTTTGTTATGCATGGATGTCTGATATTCTGTATAGTATTTAATCTGGTGTGTAGAGTTCGGCTTACACACAAAAGATCAAATTTTTTGTTCTTGCATAATATAAATTTTATGTATATAGTTTAGATAGAAATGGGCATACCATCGGTACGACTGTGATACAGAGTTTTAGTAGGCCTGTCTTGGTTACGGGGAACAGATAATAGCGTCATCTATTATTCCGACTCTCAGTACCAGTACACTTTATGTGTATTGAACGGGACATTTGGAGTAATTAATTTAGTACTGACTACTGACTATATAAATTAATTCGCATCCTAAGGTTATTATAAATAGTGCTTATCCTCTTAATCTCGAAATAATTATTGATTTGTGTATATTTAATATTCGTTATTTTGATTTATTAGAAGGTGCGATCTTATATGGGTTTATATTTCTGGTGAGTTAGATAGTAGTATTATTTATATGGAAAATATTAATTATTGACGAAATTCACGTCCCGAAGATCGGGATTGACGATACATCCTTAAGGATACTTATAAGTTTTGACCGGGTCAAACTTTGCAGGTGGATTTAATTATTCGGTTGTCAAATAAGTTAAGTGGAAGGGCTTATGGAATATAAAGATGCCGATTAAATTAAATTTTTAGTAATTAAATTTAATTAGCAGGTATCGAGAATTTTAACGTGGAGAGAAATGGTAAACATTTAATAACATGAGCTCAATGTAAGAAGATCTTGAGATTATAGGTCAGAGTGCAATTATAGTTCTTTAGTGGTGTGAGTTGTAATTTAGTGTTTTATGAAAATTGCAGAAACCACTGCTGGTTTTTCATAATTACAGAAATCGCTGCATGTCTTTCCATAATTGCAGAAACCTCTAGAAGGTATATGTGTTCCACTGAAAGTCTAACTCATAATTACTCTTCAGGTCTCTACTGTAACCCTATATATACGCGGGTAGGCTGAACCTGTTACAGATGATTTTATATCATTATTGAGATATTATTTTTGTCATTCAAAGACTTAAATATATCGGAGTTCTGCCGGTACGAGTTCTCGGAGGATCATAACCCACACTACGTTCGAGAATCGCGTAAGGGAATACAATAGAAGATCTAACTGGAGCTTCAACTCGGAATCAAGTTGTAGTTGAATATTAGATCTACAAGAGGTATTTTTCTAAATTAACTTTGGTTGTACGGATTTTATTTTGATCATTCTTCGTCTAACGTTTTATCAGGAGCCCGTTTCGACGTTTGTCCGTCCAGTTAATTTTTTACCGAAAATCGTTTTGCTAAAATAATCATCTTTGCAGTTTTATCTCTAATAAATTGGTATCAAAACTGTTTTATTTTTTGTTTACGGTTATCGGGGTCGGGTAGATTTAGAATGTTGCTAACTTTGTTTTGCAGTTGTTTTATATCCCAGTTTTATAATCATCATTTATTTTTATGTTTGAATGAATGCGTGGATGATAATTATTTAATTAATTTTTTAATCACAGGAGTTGACCGTGTTAGATTAATTATTTTTTAGATCGAATGTGAACCTACGGGATATAGGTTTCGATGTAAAAATATTTTTATGTTCTTTAAGTTTTTTTTTCTAGTTTATTTTTTTAAAAAAAAAGAACAGGTATGAAAGAAACGACGGTGGTTGGCAGCGGCAATCGGCGGTAGTTTAAGTGATTTATAAGTGTGATATTTTTTTCTAGTCAAATAATTTTTTTCTAAATATAATAAAAAAAAGGGAGTCACCGTAGCCGCCAAAAGCTGCCTAAGGCAGCGGTGCAAAGAAGATGCGATTTCCAGCCGAACGCAGCAGCGCCATCTCGCGCCAAACAGGCGCCGTTTTCTTCTCAAAAGTCTCAGAAATCCCAGGCGGTGGAGCAGTGGATTGTTTTTTAATTACCAAGCAGCAAACAGCCAAGGCAGCAGTGGATTCCATGAAACCGGCGGCGCCAACTCAGCACAAAGCAATTTCCAAAATTAGCTGTTTTCAAACAGTGGAGCGAATTGAAGCACTATTTCCAAGCCGAAGCAGCGCCACAGCTGCCACAAGTCCCAATCCCTGCGTGCGGCTATAGCAGCAGCTTCAGTGCTTTTTGGAATTGCGTTGGAGTTTGCGCCTCCACCAAGCAAGGGGCAGCACTATTTTGATTAAAAGCTCCAAGTGGTGTTCAAGCAAAACACGTAAGTGCCAGGCAGCGGGCCATGCGTGCAGCAGCGGGTCCAGCGCCGGGTTTGAAGAAAATTCCAAGTGCACTATTTGGGTTATTTTGGGATTAGTGCTTCAATTCAAACACAGCAAGAATTCTATATTTTTTCAATTAATCAAGAGTTCTAATGTAACTTGGACAGTAGAAGCTTATCTTAATAAATGACTGAAACTTTTTAGAGTTTCGATTTGATCATAAAATCAAGATTTATATTTATCTTGCATTTAATTTATTTTAATTGCGTGGGTGATATTTATTGTTTTTATTTATCCTGTTAATTTAATTAATTCAAATATTCAGTTTTAATTAAAATATTTTGTAATTAAAAATAAAATTAAGTTTTTTTAATTAATTAATTTTAATTAAATGAA
>JAULJZ010086184.1:0-12468 GCA_032270985.1 Heliamphora pulchella
ACATTTTTTTATAAACAATAGATATCCCCCCCCCCCCCAAAACAATGTTCGCGCCGAGATATAATTGGAACAATGTTGTTTTGATTATTTAGCTTCCACGTTTGAATTATTGACCTTTGACAGCTTTTAATCCATTTTAGCCAATTTTTCCACCTTCTTGCTTCTTCTTATGCTAACACAGAAACACTACTAAAACATATTAGTAAACACATAATGGAGGCTTTGTGAGTTATACTTTGCAGGATTCGATCAGCACTTTTACGTATCAATCAATCCTAACGTGATGTTAAATTTCGTTTTTAATTCTCAAAACTCAACATTTTTGAAAGTTTGAATAATGGAATGTGGGTCTTATCCATGAATGTGTGGGTTAGTTTAATTGAATAATTGAACAAATAAATATTGAGGCTAAGAATTGTAAACAAATGAAAGGAGTGAATTTAGTAATTGAGACGATTGGAGAATATAGAAAAATGGTCGAAATTAGGTTATAATTAAGGGTCCTATATTGAGAGTATTACATATTTTTGGAACCCAAATGTTCTTAATTTGAGTCGAATGGACAATTTAATTGATGAACATGGGAGACATACGAAATCTTTGTTATGTTCATTATTTATTCGATAACTTGTTAATTGGTGAAAGGTAAATCTATGATTACCTGTTATGATTTGGACTCTAAGAATATAAATCTCATAAATGGTAAAATCAAATATCTCCTTGTTATTGTGAATTAACTTGAAGTGTGACTTGGTAAGTTTCTAATTAAGATGTTGAATTTAGATTCACTATGATTTAATAAAGTAGAATTGGGTGATGGTTGGTAAAAACTTTCGAATGAATGAATCTTGAGTTTGTTGAACTTATATCAAAAAGTAAAAATATAAAATTGAACCCTTTAAGTAGAAATCCTAACCTTGGGACTTGGAATTGTATTGAATTGTAACTTAAGTTAATAAACTCTAAATCTTAATAGCTTGAATTGCAAACTTGGTATAAATGCATGAAATTTCGAAGTGATTGTGTATTGAACGAGGCAATCTGATAAGGTTTTAATTTTCCTAACATGGTATTTGGCGCCCCGTCCTCTGGGCACGTCGGGACATACATAAATATAAATAAAGAGATATTCTAGTCATTCATTCATATTTACATATCACAAATATTACATCGTTAGAGTTCTAAACTGTTCAAAAGTACATAACATTTATAGTTTCACCAAGAAATTTTAAAAATTACAATAAGCACTGGAAAACTAAACAAAAGAACAAAGGGAGAAGATTCAAATCTTCAGCAAGCATTATCGAGGTTCGCTTGCTTCTGCCATTCACCATGTTCTTCAATTTCGTCTTCTTCTTCGGGGGCAACTTCCTCAAAGAACTCCTCAACCTCACCTGTGGCACGAATGCCATGAGTCAAAACTCAGAAGAAAGCACTCTAAACCTTCTAACCATTCTCATGAAAAAATATTCCACAACGCAAATCATTTAACATCCAGTACAAATTTAAATAAAAAAGACAGAAAATTTTGACAATTATAGGATGGCAAGCATATATAAGAACAAGTGTACAAGTATGTGATACAATGGATGCAATGTAAGTGTCAAACCCGACATTTATCCAAAAATAAAAACATGTGCTCCACCCTGGGAATCTCTAGAGTAGACTTTATGGGTAATTGATCAACAAACTTATCCTTGCTTGGTTACGAATAGTAAATTCATCGCCGAGCTTCATGCCATAACTGTTTTACTGCTTAATGGCAACGGTGTGGGGCCGAGTGCCACGATGGGACTTATTGTCATTGCCTCAGCGACTTATTGTCATTGCCGTGGTGGGACTTATTGTTATTGCCTCAGGAACTTATTATCATTATCGTGTCATTGCCTCAAGGAAATATTGGCATTGCCTCAAGGACATATTGTCATTGTTATGATGTGACTTATTGTCATTGCCTCAGGAACTTATGTCATTGCCTCATAGACTTATTGTCATTATCGTGTCATTGCCTCAGGGACTTATTGTCATTGCCGTGATGGAACTTATTGTCATTGCCTTAGGGACTTATTGTCATTGCCTCAGAGACTTATTGTCATTACTGTGATGGGACTTATTGCAGGGTTATCCATATTAAGACCAGAATGCTCGTTTGGTATCAACCCAAAGTTTAAGTTATCAAAACCAGAATGCTAGTAACGAATCCATGGTGCTCAACAATATCCATGATAAACCATTTCAAATACCGAGGATGCACCTAAGGTGTACAAGGAAAATACAACCTAAAACATTTACAAAAATGGCAATTAGAGACGCCATAGACTTAGAACCAAGAGGGACAATTCAACATAACCCATCCCAACAATAGTTAACACAGATTGACTCCAATATGCCAATATGCAAGTGACAGTGTCCATGATGTATAATATGGATCTCAAATTCAACTATGTATAGCATGGCATCAACTAGCATGATAAAGTTCATGGTACAACTCACTAAGCATAAGTACAATTGTGTGAGGCGCAAGTTACAATTCTCAAGATACAATTTAAACTTGATGGCATGAGTTTTAATCACTGTACATTGACTTAAAAACACTAATCAACTAATTCAAATCAATCATCATATAAAACTCAGGTTTCACGACAAAGGGTACTCAAATCACACTAAGCAACTTTAAGGGGCCAACGTTCGAGTATTAAATTTAAAAGGACAGCTATGTTTTGGGACATCTAGACTTGGAATCAAGTTATGATTTTTAAACATCATTTAGATAAAAATATTTTTTACAACTCTTATATTTAATACTAAGCCTAAAACCTAAGGCAAATCGGTGAATAAGACATTCTAAGCGAAAACGATTCAACACTTTCCTCAAAATTTTACAAAAAATACGCCTTTGTTGGTCTTGGATTTAGGGCATCAAATCAAGTCGAAGTGAGCACATTTTCAGATATGTTCTAGATTAACATGTCCCCTTACAAGTCTTATGAAGGGTTCTAGGGTGGTTGTTTGAAACAAGTTGAAGATATAAGCCATTTTGTAAAATAGGTTCTGTCAGCCCCAAAACTCACACCAGAACCGGTTTTAACAGAGAGTTTGAAATGGGTTTGAGGGTCTTTCCCGAGATATCTCGGTCTGATTTCTGGATAGAAAGTAGTTCAATATGTTACCTATAATATTCATGTAAATCACTTTTGGAGTATATCACTAAAAATAAGAATTTTTGGCTATACAAAAATATGTGACAGAAGTGTCATTTAATGACTGAACCACAACAGAGAGTTTCAAAGGGGTTTTAACCTATCAAACCTCAATATTTTGGGCTCATTTGTGGTGGCTAGTTAGATATACATGTTATCTACAACGTTTATGTTTTGGCCAAAGCTCATATCGCATTGTAAACTAGGTTTTTTAGGTCGGTATTGTTGGCTGGTCTAAAAATGACACACTTTGGTAGAATTGCAATATCTTGAGTTCTACTCATGCAAATAGGTTGAGACTAACTTTGGATGAAAGATAACAGAAAGATATAAATTTGGACATAAAGAACATTCTTAGATCAATTTTGCACGTTGAGTTATGAAGTTCCAAAGATCATGGCAGAAACGTTAAAGTACTCAAAATCGGGCCTTTAAAGGTTCAAGTTTTTTAACTCATGACATGTCAATGTTTTGTCCCATTTCTTTGCATGCTTTTGTTTTATATACGAATATCAAGATTCTAAAACCCATTTAAGTCATCAAACCCAGGAATAACAACACACCACTACATCTCATATCATTCAAAAACACAACCCTTATTTCTCAACTACAATGCCAATTACAACGCCTTTTCGGTTTGTTTTTGGTTCTCGATCTTAGAAGTGTTTAAAGAGATGAGTTGAGGAATATTTTGGGTGATATTAGAAATAAATTTTAAAGGTTTTAATTACTTGTTTGAGGGCTTAAAGGATGGTGAATGACTAGTAAGACATAAATTTTTGAACTATGATTTCCAAAGACCCTTTTCTTGGAGCTCTTCTTTTTCTTTTTCTTTCTTCTCTCAACTCACCCAAACTCTTCAAGAACACTTTGAATATGGTTTTCTCCCTCCCTTGGCCGAAAATCATAGAGGGAAGGAGTGGTGTTTGGCTTGGTTTTATAGGAAAAGGTGTGAGGGAACAAAATGATGACTTTTAAGCCCATTTTTCTTCACTCACATGGGTGGATGTGACATGGTGCAATTTTTGACAGATATTTTCAGATTTTGGCATGTGGAAGTCAGCTAGGTTGATTTTTGGAGATAAAAATCTGATCTTACATCAATCTTGGGGTTTTATATCAATTTTCGTGCCATTATGTGCAAGAAAGTGCCTTAAAATTTAATTTGGTGTATTTTTTTGGTGTCTTTACCTACTAAAACTTATTATTTTAGTAAATTTATAATAATTTTAGTATTCTCATGAATTGTCATAAATTTTAAAGCAATTAATTAAATAGGTGTAAATTTTTAAGTCAAATTAAACTAGTTTGACAATATATGACTTTTTGACTTATTTTAGTGTATTTGAACTTCAATAATGATTTATTTATTTTTGTTTGCCTATAATACGATATTATTATGTATATTATTTGCTCAACAAATCTTGGATCATCATAATGCTTAATTTAATATTTTTTTCTCATCTTTTTAAGTTATAAAAAGCAAAAAACTTCTTTTAACACAATTCCCAAGGTGGCCGGCCACTAAGGGGTATTTTTGTTATTTTTGATAGTATTTTCTATTTTGCTTCGTAATTGTACTTAAATCCTAATTTAGGGTATCCATGTGTCAAAATTTGAGTTTTTAAGACTTTTTGGTGTATTAAGGGCAAAATGATCATTTTACCCTAATTTAGAGAATTTTTTATTTTTAATTCATTATTTCAAGATAATTACTTAATTTAGAATGTTGGTAGATTCTTCGGGTGATAAGGTTTTGTTACTTAAGTTTTGGACTTTTTTAGGGTTTCTGGATCGAACTTAAGGTTTTGGGTTTAGTTAAGATTTTTAATTTTTTAGCGACTTAAGATTTTGTTGGTTAACCATTGCTAATACTACGTTTTGGACTGGGTCTTTACACAGGTTATTACAACTAGGGTTCGAACTCAATCGTTACAAACTACCCCATTTAAACAAATTTCTGTTGGAGACAAAACTGCCAAGATCTTTGTTTTTACAAATGATTACCTGAAAAAAATTAACTAGATGAAAAAATGCCAAAATGAGCTCTAGATAAAAATTTTTGATGACAAACGATCAAAATAAAACTAGTGCATCCGAAATTAATTTAGAAGTATACCTTTTTACCGGTCGATCTTCAACTACGATTTGAATTCGAGTTGAAACTCCTGTCAGATCTTCTACTGTATTCTCTTATGCGATTCTCAGATATAGTGTGGACTATAATCTTTCGAGAACTCATATTGACAGAACCTGAACATTTTTAGTCTTAGAAGACAAGTTATGAAACTGGTTCAACGTACCCACATATTTATGGGGCTACAGTAGGGACTTGGGGAGTAGTCTTAGAAGACATAAGCAAGGCTTCTAGTCGAACATAGACAAGTATCAACGGTTTCCGTAATTAAGCAAACCACATAACAGTATATGTAATTATGGAAAACCAACAACGACTTCTGCAATTTTCATAAAATACCGAATTACAGTTCACACCACTAAAGAACTATAAGTGTACTCTGACCCATAACCTCAAGAACCATATAGCATTGAGCTCTTACTATTAAATACTTACCATTTCTCTCCACGTTAAGATTTTCAATACCCGCCAATTAAATTTAATTACTGACAATTTAATTTAATCGACATCTTGATATTCCTTAATATTATGGTTGGTATACTGAAAATCATATTTTTAGTATTTAATTTTATTTTAATAAAATTAGTTTTCCATTTAATGAGAATCTGTATGAGCAATGTATGTGTATCATTTCTTTAATATGCATGAATGTCCAATATTCTGTATGGTATTTAATTTGGTGTGTAGAGTACGGTTTGCACACAAAAGATCAGATTTTAGGTTTTTGCAGAATATAAGTTTTATGTTCACAGTTTAGATAGAAATAGACATGCCATCGGTACGACTGCAATACAGAGTTTTAATAGGCCTATCTTGGTTACGGAGAATAGATAATAGCGTCGTCTATTCTTCCGACTCTCTGTGTTAGTACACTTTGTGTATTGAACGGGACATTTAGGATAATTAATTTTGTACTGACTATATAAATTAATTCACATTCCAATGTTATTATGAATAGTGCTTATCCTTTTAATTCTGAAATAATTATTGATTTGTATATATTTAATATTCATTGTTTTAATTCATTAGAGGGTACTATCTTGTATGGATCTATATTCTAGGTGAGTTGGATAACGGTATTATTTATATGGTAATTATTAATTATTGACGGAATCCACGTCCCAAAGATCGGGATTGACGATACCCTCTTAAGGATACTTATAAATTTTGACCAGGCCAAACCCTGCAGGTGGATTTAATTATCCAGCGGTCAAATAAGTTAAGCGAAAGAGTTTAAGGAATATCAAGATGCCGATTAAATTAAATTGTCAATAATTAAATTTAATTTACGAATATCAAAAATCTTAACGTGGGAAGAAATGGTAAGCATTTAATAACAAGAGTTCAATGCAAGAAGGTCTTGAGATTATGGGTCAGAGTACAATTATAGTTCTTTAGTGGTGGGAACTGTAATTTAGTGTTTTATGAAAATTACAGAAACAACTGCATGTCTTTCCATAATTGCAGAAACCTCTAATAGGTTTCTTTGTTCTACTGGAAGTCTAACTCATAATTACTCCACAGGTCCCTACTGTAGCCCTATATATACGCGGGTAAGCTGAACCAATTTGAGATTGATAGATCATATCTCATATATTATTATGATATTATTTTTGTTTTTCAAAGCTTAAATATATCGGGGTTCTGCCGGAACGAGTTCTCGGAGGATCGTAGCCCACACTACGTTCGAGAATCGCGTAAAAGAATACAGTAGAAGATCTGATTGGAGTTTCAACTCGGAATCAAATTGTAGTTAAAGATTAGATCTACAAGTGGTATTCTTCTAAATTAACTTTGGTTGCATGAGTTTATCTGGAGCCTGTTTCGACGTTTGCCCGTCCAGTTAATTTTTATCAAAAATCGTTGACAAAAATAATGATCTTGGCAGTATTGCCTCCAACAAATTGGTATCAGAGCCATTTTATTTTTTGTTTACGATTATCAGGGTCAGGTAGATTTAAAACTATTGCTAACGTTGTTTTGTAGGCGTCCTAATCTCGATTTTATGATCATCATTTATTTTGATATTTGATTGAATGCGTGGATGATGATTATATTTTTTTTAATCACGGAGGTTGACCGTGATAAATCGAATGTGAACTTTCGGGACATAAGATCAATGTAATAGCTAGTTTAATGTTTTTAAATATCTGTTTAGATTATTTAAGAACAGGTTGAACATGTCCAAGAACACGAAGAACGGAGGCGGCACCGACGGTGGTTCGAATTTTTGCGGGCCACAAATCGCGGTAAGTTTTAATGGTTTTAAACGATTTTTTTTGTGAATTTTTCGGCAATATTTGATGTATAAAAAATAACATAAAAAATAAGTCAAAATAGCAAGAAAAAATCACCAAAATAGCCCGATTCCGACGGCAATTTTTATGATTTTTTAGGCCATTTTTTGAACTATTTTTTGGAAAAAATTTTAAACATAAAACAACAGTAAAACATACCTTAAAATATTGTCAAAAACTAGAAAAAAAAACTAGGCCAAACAATGCATTAAATAAGAAAAAAATAGTAGCAATGTTTTCTGGCGGCGGCAATGCTACAGCAGCAACTTTCAGGCAGGTTTCCAACAGTTTTTTGGCCTGTTTTTGAGAAGGAGTTTTTACAAAAAGATAGTACTTTTTGAGAGCTTTCTTTTGATATAAAGTATATCAAAAACAGAGTTTGGATGAAGCCGAAACGGTCTCGAAAAGTTGGCAGTAAAGGGCAGCGACGCTGGTGAGCGGCGGCAGTCCGTTTCAGGCAATTTTTTGACAGTTTTTCGAGCTATTTTTGAGAAGATTTTTTCATAGAAAAATAGTACTTTTTGATATCTTTCTTTTGATATAAAGTACGTCGAAAACCGAGTTCCAAAAGAGGTCGAAAAACTCTCGAAAAGTTAGCAGCGCAGTGCTGTGGCGGGCAACAGTGTTTTTGATGTTCGGATCATTTTTTCGGTCATTTTTCGAGTAGTTTTCTAGCAGATTTTTTGATATAAGAATTTCATATTTTGAAAGCTTTCCAATGATATAAAACTCGTCAAAAATGGAGCTCGGATGAGGCAGCACGAGCCGCCTAAAGGTGGCGACAAGGCGACGCCGACGATGGCTGATGGTGGTCTGAGGATTTTCTCTCTCCTTGGGTGATTTGATGTATATTCTAATATATACGAGACTGATATGATATATATTGATATATCAGATATTATCAAAGAGTTCTGATGCAAATTGGACACAAGAAACTAATTCAGAACAGGATTATTATAGTTTATCTTTTAACTGGAGATTAAAACTCTTTATAGTTTTAGATAGATCATAAAACCAGGATATTTATGTTTATCTTGTATTTAATTCTTTATTAACTGCTTGGATGATATTTATTGATTTTATCCTATTAATTTAATTAATTTGAATATTTGATTTTAATTAAAATATTTTGTAATAAAAAATAAAATTAAAATTTTTTAATTAATTAATTTTAATTAAATGAAAAAACTTTAAATATTTTATTTTTTACAAAATATTACGTTTAAAGATGATTTTTTTAAAAATCAGATATCTTTAAAAAACGTGAAAATTAATTTCAAATTTTGAATTAATTAAATAAAAAAATATTTAATCAAAATAAATTATTATTTTTTAAAAAATGTGGAACAGAAAATAAAATAAATAAATACCTTTATTCACTACCTTAGCTGAAAAGCTGGAGAAAAAACTATGTATTTATTAAATTTTATTTGTTGCTCATTTAAACACAGAAAGATGGTTTAATAAATCAGAATTTTTAGAATCGTGTACACAGAAAATTGTTTGATTCTTTCAGATCGTGTGACTTTCAAAATTAATAAATTTATTTTAATTGAACGAATTTTTGTAACCCTCAAAAATATTTTAAAAATCTAAGTGGGAGAGAATTTATTCATACATAAATCACGCGATCTCCATCACCAGTTTGTAGGCAATGTAATTAAACCCGGCGTGTCGGCAGTAAGACCTTCCTCCCCAACAGACAGATTAATTGCGGTATTGCTAATACAAACCTCCTTTAGGGATAATTCCATATAATTGTTAGTGTGGATCACTTCTCCAACTGAAGGTTCATTGCGAAGCGATTAATTTGGGATTAGGTGATGGTTAACACTTAGCTGTATATAACAGTATACTCTCCAACTGAGTCACTGCTATTATATACTGGACCGAAACAATGTCAGCTATTTAATTTTTACTTGGCATGATAATTTTTCTAGATAGTAAAATTAAAATGAATTGACCTGTCTGGTCTTATGATAGATAGTAGACGTCCACCCAACGTGGCATACTATTTACAGATTACCAGGCTGCGGGCGAATTAATTTTAAAATGGTAGAAGGAACCAAATTAAAATGAATTCAAAGTTTTGCTCATCATAATTAACGATTTTATTTAATTATGTAATTCTCATGATTAAAATAAATTTCAACCCACTCACTTTAATACTCAAAGAAAACAAACTAACGGGACTAAATTTTGTTGACTGGAAATGTAAATTAGATATAATTTTAACTACAAATGGTATTCTTTCAATACCAGAAAATGTGTGTTTCTGAAAAATATTCTTTCTCTAGGCCACAAGACATAAAGAAGAAAAAGGTTCAAAAACAGGAAAACACAGTTTCCAGGATAGTTAGTGGGCCATGGACTGGTGTAAAAAAGTCGAAAGGCAGATGTTTTCACTGCAACCAGACTCGACACTGGAAAAGCTATGTCCAATATTTCTCAAAAGGCAGAACAAATAGGGTAATTTCTGTTCACTGGTTATGGAAACATGTTTAGCGGTATTATCTATCGGTACTTGGTGTGTAGATACGGGAGCCACTAACCATGTCTGTAATTCATTGCAGGGGTTCCAAAAAATTCGACAACTTAGTTAAAGGGAGATTTACCTGCATATGGACAATAATACAAAGGTAACAGCAGTTGCAGTAGCAGATGGCACTCTCAGTTTTGATAGAGATCGAGTTTTAATATTGAGAGATTGTCTTTATGTACCTGCCATTAGAAGGAACTTAGTTTTCATTTCTGGATTGGCTAAATATGGATATTTGGTTTATTTTAATAACTCTGTGGTTATTAAGGAAAATAAACGGGTTATCTGTTCTGGTACATTGGTAAATAATTTTATATTATTACTCAAATCTCTCCTACACTGGAACTGACTGAAACGAATAATACATCTATATTACCATATAAGAGAAAATTTTATTCTTGAATGAACCAACCATTTCTTTGGCACTTACGCTTATGTCATATTAATCTAAAAAAGATAAACAAACTGGTAGCAGATGGACCTTTGAGTTCATTAGAAATGGAGGCACTTCTATTCTGTGAGTCTTGCTTAGAGGGTAAGATAACCAAGAGGCCATTTTCGACGAAATGCTATATAGCTAAAGAACCGTTGGAGATGGTTCATTCTGATATGTGTGGTCCTATGACAATTCGGGTTAGAGGTGGCTTTGAGTGCTTATCAGTTTCATTGATGACTACTCAAGGTATAGATACATTTACCTGATGCACCGTAAGTTTGAATACTTTGAGAAATTCAAAGAATTCAAAGCAGAGTCGGAGAAGCGCCTGGTTAAAAGTATCAAATCACTACGATCCAACTGTGGTGAAAAATACCTCTTTAGAAAGTTTAAGGACTACTTATTATCAGAGATGATTACATCCCAGTTGACTGCACCTGGCACTGCACAGCAGAATAGTGTAGCAGAATGAAGAAATAGGACTCTTATGGAGATGATAAGGTCAATGATGAATTATTCAGATTTACCAGATTCATTTTGGAGACTCGCTTTAGAGACAATAGCTTACATTCTAAACTTGGTACATTTTAAGTCAGTACCTTCTACTCCACAGAATTGTGGACCGAGTCACTACAACAAAAAACAGATTTGCCAACATAACAAAAATCATCGGTAAAAGTCTAATTGAGTAGGTAATAGTGTATGCCAACACAAATTAGTGCGTCGCCAAGTCGTCAGTAAGAAGGCGCCACTAAAAGGTATCACCAACGTATAGTCTATACGTTGGCACAAAAGATGAATTTGCCAACATGATTTTGCATTGCCAATAAGCTAAATTTCGTGTCGGCAAATACATGATTTGTTAGCAAAAATCATTCATATCTAGGCAATTTTGACACTTTTGCCAACGATAAAAGTCGTCGACAAAAGTTATTATGATATTTTAAATTTTATTACTTTGCCGACACATTAAAATGTGTCGCTAATGGTAAATCTTTGTTGACAAGTAAGCTCATCGCCAAAAGTGTTATATTATAGTTTACAATTCCGGTTCCTTTTGTCATTTTTTTGATCATTTTTTAAATTGTCATTTTTTGTTAAATTATAGTTCTTTCAAGAATTCACAATATAAAAATTCATCTCATATACATTCAATTCAAATCAAACCCAACTGATATATCCAAATTTGAAGAGTAATCATCAATACCAAATATCTAAAATTATAATCATTAATCCCAAAATGTAAGTATCAATGAAAAAGTAAAATCAAATTAAAGTGCATTCAAAAAGTAAGAACCAAATTCAAGTGTACTAAAATTCATAAGGTAGTTCTTTAAATATCCAAAAATTAATCAAATCATAAAGTTACTCGAATTCTACTTAAAAAGAAGAAGCGACAGCATCATGTCCTTCACTGAATGTGTCATCGTCGCTTTCGTTATCCAGAACTAAGCCCGGACTGCTAGCCGGATCACCCCCTACTTTTACCGCTAATACTTGCAAAATATTTTGAAATGTTGTCATGATCTTTTCATAATTATTCATTTTTTTCGCAAAGCAACTATCTCAGGATCAGGCTCTTTAGATCGTGCAATCTTCGCTTTGTTAGACTTGTCTTATAATAAAACAAAAACCAACCAAACAACAAAATCAATGATATGTAACTCTTGCAAAGTGTTAATACTAATTTAACAAAATCAATAAATGGTATCTTCCATTTCTCGGTCTCCCACATATAGTCAATCATATTTACCCAATCTTCTAACTTACAAGAATGTAATGGATGACTCTTAGGGTCAGAAACATGGGTTCAATATTCAATCAATCATTTTCACTTCATTTCCATTTAGCTATAATTT
>JAULJZ010086195.1:0-12468 GCA_032270985.1 Heliamphora pulchella
CCATTTATGATAACCCGCCAAAGGTCGTAATCTACGGCTTGAATATAGATTCTCATTCTAGCCTTCCAATAGTTATAAATTGTTCCATTGAACAGGGGAGATCTATTGGTCGATTGACCTTCGGATTGGATAGGTCCGATGCTTGTGGCTGCCATATAAAACTCTTACACTATTAATTCAAAGACAAGAGCTCAGACTATGATACCAATTGTTAGAACAAGGCAACCCAAGAGGGGAGTGAATTGGAGCTTTAAAAATTTAACAAACTAAAACCTTTTCATAACCCTTTTAATATTGCAATCAAATAAAGCAAATATTAAAAGATGAGGGATAGAGAGATAGAATCAGACGCCAAAGATTTATAGTGGTTCGTCTTTATCTTAACCTACGTCCACTCCTCAAGATCTCCCTTAAGTATTTTCACCATATAGAATACTTCACGGGCGTATTTCATGCCCTTACAATCTTCAAGATTTTGCTTGAATGAGCTAAATGTTTACGGGCACATTCACAAGCCTAACAGCTTCAAGAAGATCCTATGAAAATAAGTCTCTAGTTTCTTCTAATCTCTCTTAAACTCTTCTTTGATGAGATTTACTCACTCACTCAAAGGATGAAGAGCGACTCACCCTTGAATACAATAAATAAAGTGTATTAATAAAGAACACTCACTCTCTTTACAGTAATAATTTACAATAAATGAGAAAACAAAGAGAGATGAGGAACAAGAACTGCAGTTACAGCAAGAAATGTGAGCTTGAAATTTCTGAGATTGGCTTGAGCAATAGAACAGTAAATGCAAGTCTCCAACCTTCTTAAATGCTGAGAAATTACTTCTTACATAAGTTCTTGTGCATTCATGACCATTGGAGGTAGGTGAGAGCAATAAATGCCAAAAATTCAACCATTGAGATCTTCCCCGAGTTTGAATTTTCATCGTAGGTGTCGACACAATTACTTTTGGTGTCAACACAAAGTATCTAGGGATCCCTTAAGTGGTTGGGCCAACACAGATATTCTGAGGGGTCGAGACAATTCTACACTCTACCTTACCAACATCATGGTGTCGACACAGTTAGATCTGGTGTCGACTTGCTTGAAACTTCAGCATCCGGAGGAACCACTTTATGTCGACTCAACTTGCTCTTAGTGTCGACACTAACTTCTACAGGAAGCCTCGGTTCTTTTGTGTCGACTCACCTTATGTCGACTCAACTTGCTCTTAGTGTCGACACCAACTGAAAATGTACTTCCGAATCCGAGATGAGGCACTTTGTGTCGACTCATGTCTTCTTTGGTGTCGACACTAAATTTTGCAGGCAACCTCGGGACTTTTATGTCGACACATTTTGTCTAGAGGTCGACTCCAAAAATCTGCATGAGGTCTCGATTGTTTTGTGTCGACACAATTTTCATTTGTGTTGACCCAAACTTCTAGATACCAAAAGTGAGGATCACTTTTGTGTCGACTCAAATTGAGTCCTGGGAACTTTGGCTCTTTTGTGTTGACACAAACCTTGTTTGTGTTGACACTAGTTTTGATTCCTGAGACATGGCTTTATGAAACTGTTAGGGTATCAAACCATTTGATCAATAAGTATTGACTCACTTGATGTGCTTCAAGTATACTTTGCCTTAAAATTTTTTGACTTAATTTTCAATCAAGATTAATACAAAATATTCTTTTTAAAGAATGCTTAAGTGCTTGAACTTTTTTTGAAATATAAGTCATTTTTTTTGGGCTAAGATGTCAATTTAAATGTTCAAAATGTGTTAGCACTTACATTTTTAGAAATATAAAATATTATCCATTTAAATTTATTTATTTTTAAAAAATGAATTATGAAAATCATCAAAATCAAAATAAGAAACCCTTGGGCTAACAATAATAATTATCATTGTCAATCTTTTTTTAACCAAAATATTATATTATGGAAAATAACCTTTGGCGACTAAATAATTTGGTCGGCAAAAGGTATCAAAAAATTTAAAGATTTTACCGACGACACTATTTGGTCGCCGAAAACACCTTTGCCGACCAAATGGTTTTGTCAGCGAAAGGTATTTAATAAAATTTAAAGGCTTTTACTGACGATACTGTTTGGTCGCCAATAACACCTTTGTCGACCAAAAGGTTTTGTCCGCCAAAGGTATCAAAAAAATATAAAGGTTTTGCTGACACCACTATTTGGTTGCAAGAACACCTTTGCCGACAAAAAATCTTTGCCGACAAAAAAATTGGTCGACAGTGCCTCTTCTTTACCGACCAGAATGTTTTAGTGACTAATCAAGTTTGTCGGCAAAAGTATACATTGCCGACTACAATATTAGTCGGGAAAACTCCGTCCTCTTTGGCGACCAACGTGATTTTGGTCGACGAAAACATGTACCGACCAGCCTTTGTCGACAACAAGGGCGACCAAAATTTTAGTCGGCAAAAGGTTTTAGTCGGCAAAAATGTATTTTCTTGTTTTGAAGAAGCTATTTAGAGGATTATGGACATGGAGGGAAGGGATGAGGACCTAATGCAATAATACTGTACAAGTTATTTTCTTCTAATGAAGTTAGTTTCATGGAATGTTATAAATTTGGAATTTGGAGCAGATAAAAATGAAAACAATCTTGGAAGGTAAGTGTCAGAAGGAAGGTATCTATCTATAATTCCAATGAGAAAGGTTTTAGATTAAAACCTTGGAATGAGTCAATCTCCCTTAAATCAATCTCTAATAGTTCATGGTGCCTAGTAGGAGACTTCAACAAAAAATGAGAATTGAAAAGGCCACCTTCAATAGGATAAGCAAAGGTATGAGATAATTTAAGAATTCAATCTCTGAGCTTGAACTTTGTGATCCTTATATGATGGGTTGGAAGTTCATGAAGCTTAGTCGTAATCGATTAGTTCTCGTAATTGATTAGTTCTTAGTGAAGGAAGGCACATACAAGTTGGGGTTCTAGTTGTTATCTGTTGTTAGATCAGTGGTCCTCTCTCTCTCTCTCTCTCTCTCTCTCTCTCTCTCTCTCTCCTTTGTATTTGTATGCAACTCCATCAGGTACCTTGTCTATCGAATTGTAAGTTTCACTCTCTATCTTTTTGTGTTGCTTTGTTGCTTGCTTGGTCATGATTGAGGCCTGTTTGTATGTCTTTATTTTACCATTTTAGCCCTTAGCTTTTTAAATCTTGTTGCTCTTTGCCGGTCAAAAAAAAAAAGTCGCCATAATTATTTCATTCCCAAAAGAATATAAGCTGCAATGTGAAAATGCTTTTTTTAAAAAAAACATCAAGTGAAAAATATATAAGAAAATCTTCAAGATAATAATATATAAGAAAATCTTCAATACAACTCCTATTTTTTAGAGTGTACAGTATGTACTTATTTATGAGATTCTTTGATTGACATTATAAATGTTTGAGAATAAAGTTACGAAAGATTTGAAATGTTAAATCAAAAATTGCTGAGTTACAAATTATACCATTTTCTATTATAAAATTTTGTGATTAAATTTATGAATTTATATAATTATTGATTTATAAATCTACGTGATTTTTTAGTTATAAATCTTCGTAATTTAGTTATGAATTTATATTTTCAAACTTATAAAGAATAGCAGATGTAGACTATGGTATTGACAAGCCACCTCACACCTCTGCTGCTATGCGTACCCAGCCAAGCAACCAGGGAGAGGGTGCCTGCTGCCTCCACTTACGGCAGGCTCCTGCTGTGCTATTAAACTGATAACGTTTTCCATTTGAAAAAAATAAACGTAATCCTTTTTTAACATCTATTCTCAATGACTTGGCATTTTCATTTATTTTAAAGTTTTTTTAATTTGTGTTTAGATCTGCTTCGGTTGGCAATTTTTATTTTTTAGTTTTTTTGCTAAAAACATCAAAAAGTCAAAGTTATTCGTTTGACAAAAAATCAAAAAAGTTAAAAAGTCATAAAATCAAATCAAAACATAAACTCCAACAATATTCTATTCAAACTCCCACCACTTTAAACAAAAAGCAAAAAAATTAGTTTTTTTTACCAAAACAATTAATTTCAAAAAATCTAGCTTAAAAGCTAAGTTGTCAAACAACATATTTTGAACCAAATTCTGCTTTTTAACTATAAAAAATAAAAAATTAACTCTTAAACTAGTTGCGAGTTAGGCCTATAGTTTTTTTCTCTAGAATAAAAAAATCCTATTAGCGCCTTTTTTTTTTGTATTCTATTTGTGTGTCATCATTTATATCTTTTTTTGGAATTTGGATGTATGGGAGAGCATCTTTTTATTATCTTGTTTTTTTCTTGTAATTTTAGTGTTTTTTTATATACACGTGTCAAATGTTTTTACCTTTTAGATTTCCCTCACCGTGAATAATTAAAAAGTAAAAAAATAATCCAAAAAGTCTATAAAGGACAAAAATAAGCTGTTTAAAAATCTAAAAAAATATAAAAACTATTTTTAATCAAAATATATGTTATTTTTATCTCTAGTGCAATTTTTTAATATTGGTAAAAAGAATTATTTTTTAGAATTTATTGTGATGAGAAAAAATAAAAATCTAAAATATCTAAACACAAATTTAAAAAACTTTAAAATAGATGAAAATGCCAAGTCATTAAGAATTGCTATTAGGAAAGGATTGCGTTTTAAAGTAATTTTTTTCAAATGAAAAACGCCACCGTTTGATAGCACAGCAGAAGCCTACTGTTAATGGAGGCAGCAGGCACACTTCTCCCCAAGCACTAGGCTATGCACATCACAGGACAAGGCATGCGCCAACTGTGTTCCCAACTGCATCTGCAGCAATAGCCTACAAGGCCTGCAACAGCTGCATTCTCAGCTCCAGCTGCAACACCAGCCTCTGCCACAAGCCAAGCACACAAGCCAAAAGCACATTAGCTGCAACTGTTGCAATACACCAAATCCTTAAGCATGCAACTGCTACAATTGCATGCCAATACAATTGCTGCAATACAATTGCAGCATGCAATTGTATTGCATGCTGCAATTGCTGCAATACAGCTAAAATTCTTAAGCACGGAACCAGCTACAATTATTAAGCATGCAAGCCAAGCACGGAACCAGCTACAATTGCTGCAATACAGCAACTGCAATATCAATGTGGCAAGCCAAGCTCGTGCTGCAATTAACTTGCTCAGAGCCAACAATAAGCTGCACCAATAGGCTAGAAGCTTGAGTGTAAAGTTAGTTAATTAGTTAGTTAAAATTGACAGCTGGATGACAGTTAACTTGATTTATAACCACCGACTTAATATGGTATCAGAGCTCCAATAAGCTTCATCATCTAGAAAAATCAAAGGAATAATGCACTGAGAACTGTTGATCTTCTCGACTATGTCAATGGATCATCTTCTTGTCTTCCTATGATGACTGTTGACTCAAACTCAAAGAAGGTAATGAATCCTGATTATAACAGTGTAATGCAATTGATAGACACGTCTTAAGTTGTCTCACAGCTACACTTTCAACTTCGATCTACTCTCTAGTTCTCCATCTGATGAAACAAAGTCATGAAGTCTGGATCACACTTGAAAAGAGGTTTATTTCTCTTTCAAGATCACATGTGCATCAACTAAAAATTATGCTTTTGTCTACTAAAAAGGAATCTGGAATGATGGAGGAATATTTTTCACGGATAAAAGACATAGTTGACCAGCTATCTTTAGCATCTTCATCTGTTGATGATGAAGATTTAATCCTTTTAACTCCTAATGGCCTACCTGATGAATATGACTCTCTCAAAATAAATATCAAAACTAGAAGTGGAGTTATGACAGTGAAAGAACTGCCCTCATTGCTATGTAGTGAACCTACCCATGTTAAAGCAAAAGGAATCAAACAAGACATTTCAATTGCATGCACAACATACGAAGGGGAAAGTTATCCTCAAAACCTTTCTTTCAATTCCTAGTAGAATGCTGATCACAAAAACTTCTTCTCGAATAAAAAAGAAGGCAAATACTTCTATCGTAGAAAAGGTAATTTTAGAGGAAATCGATTCAATGGAAAAAGAGGCAGTGGTAGGCAATCAAATTTTGGCAGTGGATCTGTCAGATCTGTGTGGCAAGTGGAATCATATTGCAATGGAATGTCAGCATCGTCTTGATCCTAACTTCCATCCTCCTCCCTACTATACCCCAGCAAATTGTCAATTTCAGAACTCTCAATCTCATTTTCAAGGATCACAACTTCAGCCTCTAGGACCACGTTCCTATACAGCTGAAGTTTCTCCATCTCTTTCGTCTTCAACACCATGGTATCGGTATTCTGCTGCAATTAACCATCTCACCAATGATCTTAATAATCTCACTTTTAATCAAACTTATCAAGGTGATGACCATGTGATTGTTAGAGATAGTGGTATACTACCTACACCAACTCATTCATCCAAAATTCAAAATCTTGTTCATGTACCTTATATTCAATGTAACCTTATCTTTGTGCATCAGTTGGCTCATGATAATAATTGTATCATCACCTTCACTAATGGTTCCTTTATTGTTTAGGACAAATTTAGAAAATAGATTTTGCTTAAAGGAGTTCATAAACAAGGTCTTTACCCATTTAATTCTGGTTGCTCAACCTTGGCTTCTCCTACACAAGCTTGTCTTAATGCTGTCTCTTCTTCAACCAGACATAACAGGCTTCGCCATCTTGATTCCTTCAAGACGAATCACATAACTTAAGTTTTGTGAATTACCCAGTGCTAATAATGATTTGCCTTCTGTTTGTGAGATATGTTGTGTCTCTAAAAGTCATCGTCTTCCTTCTAGTATATCTCCCATTCAACTGTATCTCACACCTTTGGGTTAATACTTGATGTATGGGGTCCCTTTACTAAATATTCATTAACTGTTCAATATTATGTTCTATTCATTGACGACTATAGTAGATTCATTTCGATATTCCCTTTATCCTATAAAGTGAGGCATTTGTTAAATTTCTTGAATTCAAAAATTTTGTTGAAAAACAATTTGGTGCCTTTATTTAAATCTTGCGCAGTGATGGAGGAGAAGAATATATTAGTACTAAATTTGAAAGTTTTCTTTGAAATCAAGGTATCATGCATCATTATAGTTGTCCACACACTCCATCTCAAAATGGTGTTTCAGAATGAAAACAAAGGCACTTGATCGACATAGCCATTGCACTACTTTATTAGTTTTATGTTCCTCTTACTTGCTAATTTGATGCTCTTGCAACAGCCTCCTATCTAAGAACTTGGGTTTCTGATAATTTGTAAAATACAAATGCTTGCCCGCTTGCTTTCACACCTCGCTTCCGCATCCACTTAGTTCGCATCCCAAATCAGCATACCCCTGCTTCCTTTAACAGGCTAGTACACAAGCTACTAAAGCTAGTAAGCGAGTATACACGCATTTGCCCGATTGCTTTAACAGACGCAATTGGTTACCCAGTACCAAGTTGAACAATCTTAGTTTTATAAAGTTTTATTTTGCAAAAATCCAGACTATTCAACTCTCAAGATCTTTGGCTGCTGATGTTGTCTTGGATGAAGCCATATAATTATCATAACCTTGAACCAAAATCTCTCCTTGCATGTTTTTTGGTTATCATCCTTCTTTAAAGGGTTATAGATGTCTTAACCCTGAGAATGGTAAGGTTATTCTCTCTCGGCATGTCATTTTTTATGAAACTACTTTTCCTTTCTTACATACTTCTCCTATTTCTTCTCCTAAATTGCAGCATTTCTTTTTGTCCCCAATCGAGCTAGTCTTAAATCCTTTCTTTTCCTCTCCTCATCTGCTATTTCTTCCAATACATCTGCTATTTCAACTTCTACTGCCTCTTCACTCTCTCTCTCATTTGGTTTCTCCTCACTTTAACCCTATAAAATCAGTTCATTATTTTTCTCCTTCTGTTTTTCCCCTCATTCTTCTTCTCCCGCTACTTCTCGTACCATTCCTATTTTACCTCATACTTTTCTCGATGCTCATCCTATGATTGCCATATCCAAACTTAGCATACCTCTGCTTTCCCATTTTTGTCTTCATGCATCTATTGATTCTATTGAACCTACCACCATTGCTCAAGCTTCCAAACTTTTTGTTTAGTCTGCAGCCATGCTAGAGGACTACAAAGCTCATCATGCCCAAGGTACCTGATCTCTTGTTCCCTTACCTTTGAATTCCAATGTCATTGGCTATAAATGAGTTCATCGTATTAAATGAAATCCTAATGGTTCCATAGTTTTTTATAAATATTGATTAGCGGCCAAGTGCTATCTCTAAGAGAAAGGTGTCGATTTTCATGAAACATTCAGTTCTATTACAAAGCAACCTACTGTTCGTATCTTATTGTATCTCTCCCTTTTCATTGGCTGGTCTATTCATTAACTTGACACTTCTCTTCATGGGACTCTTGAAGAAACAGTTTATATGTTCCAACACCCAAGTTTTACAGATCCCACTAGACCACATTATTTTTTCTACGTTTACTTCTTATCTTCTCTCAGAAGGTTTTATTCAAATCAAGCGTGATCCTTCCTTTTTTATTCAGAAATCTGCAGCTGCAAATTCCTATTTGGTCATCTATGTGGATGATATTTTACTTATTGGTTCTAGCCCTTCTCTGCCACATGCCAAGCACGCAAGACAAGCAAAGCAGCTATAATTGTTGCAACAAGCACTACAATTGCTGCAACAAGACAAGCAGGCAAGCCAAGCACACAACCAGTTTCAACTGCTGCAACACAACAACTGCAATATTATTGTGACAAGCCAAGCTCGAGCTGAAATTAACTTGTTTAGAACCTGCAATAAGATGCACCAATAGGATGGAAGCTTGAGTGTAAAGTTAGTTAATTTGTTAAAATTGACAGCTGGATGCCAGCTAACTTGGTTAACCACCGACTCAATCACCAAAGCTTGATATATACTCTATTATCTTCATAGAATGAATTAATATATTTAGTCTTCATTCTTTAATCATGTCAGCCGAAGTACAAACAAAAAATTATGAACATGCACATGCATACACACACCGCTAAAAAAATACCACGTTTACATTCAGCTCAAGTTGCCCATTTTTACCTAAAAAAATAAATAGCAATTTCAGTGTGATAAGATAGAGATGATTTATGTGAGACAATATACTTAAACCCCACACCGTCTGATCCCCTTGCTCAAGGGTATTTGAGCCTTCACATACACCGGTATCATTGAGCAACAACGTACCCTCTTGGCTCGCTCACATATTTTATTCACTTCTCTAGGGTTTTCAAATGACCCATTTATTAATATATGTCATACTTTATTTCATATTGGTGAAAAATAAAAATTAAATTTATATATAAAAAAATTTGTGGGTTAGTATATACTTTGGGTTACTATATATTAATAATTAAACTTGGATTGAAGTATTTTGAATTACTTTTTCTAACTATTTTGTTAAGCTTATTATTCAAGTTTTGGATCAGTAGTTTGAGTCGTTACAAATATTATTAGAGCAAGCTTTAATCATATGGCAGTTTTTGTGGCAAGGTAAATAGATGAATAAAGGCTCCATAGAGGATAGAGGTCTCAAGACTAAATAACTTGTGCCCCGTAATGGGTTACTATCCGCATACTAGTCAGATGAAGAGCTTAAAGTATACGATGAGGGCAATCGTATATTTTAGCGAGGAATATTAATATTGTAATACACCATGCAACGTATGTGAGAGATAAAAATTAAGTCTGGTATATAAAGAAATATGTCGGCTTATCCCACACATTGGACTCTTAGTTGATTTTGAATTCACAATCCCAGCCAGGAAATATGTAGATAAAATCAAATCAATTTGTATCGGTCTCCAACAATCCCACACAAACCAATCCTAGCAGTTTCAATGATATGAGAATCCAGATATGTAGATCAAATATTCTTCAAATTCAAGACTCGAACTAAATCCAACTTAATAATCAATAACAGCATCATCACCCAAATGTATGAACGTATGTGATATTGACTTGTTTATTTATTTTGTTTTCTTTCTTCCCTTTTTTTTTTTTTAGTTTCTAGTGAACTTTTTACTCATTCGGTCAAAATGTTATAATTTTCAGGCTCCTTTCACTAAGACGAATCATAAAAGTAATTTATTAAATTAAAATATAAAAAAGGTTTAAAAAAATTAAAGACAAAAATAAGACAAAATAAGGTAATAAATCAAATTTTAGGTTCTTACTTATTTTCATCTTTATTGATGTTTTTCAGCTTTTGGTCATAAAAATATTTTTCCAGTTTTCCTCGTCGAAACTATTACGAAAAGTAAAAAAATTTAATCAAAAAATCAAATAAGACAAAAAATAAGCAAAAAATAAAGTATTAGCCGAAATGGGTCCAATTGAAGTATGGTTAGCCAAATGAACCTATGTAAACCCCATGCCAATGAATCTACTACAACGAAACAAGCCCTAGAGTTGCCATTCACCCTCTAGCTACAACTGGGTGCCCCATCAGCTATTACAATTCACATCACACCTAGAGAATTCTTATCCTGTTTTGAGCAGAAATTGCTTCAACTAGAAGAAGAATGTTTTGACCCTGAACAATATTCAATTAGTATTTGGAAGAGTATCTTGCACCTCCTAAATCGTTATAACTTAATTTCCATGCCTGGGATCAGATTCAAAATTTTACCAAGGTTTTAAATATTCCCCAGTATTGTATCCATTGATACAAAGAGACTTTAGAACTCATGCCCATATCATAGATATCGACACGTATTTCGATACCGCGATTAAAATCCTAATTAATTAAGACCATTGAGATTAATAAAATTAGAACCAAAACTAATCTAATTAACTTTGTGTTTTTTACCTACAAATCCTCAACAATTGCCCTTCAAATTATCACCTAACTAAAGAGAAGGAGAGTGGGAGGGGGGGCACATTCAAGTTTCCTTGACATTGTGGACTCATTTTCTTCTCTCTTCTCCTTAGCAATGGTGGTTGAGGGAGGAGCGGTCAGTCGGAGATCGAGGTTTAAATCCGGCAGCTTCAATGTAGGGTCTTCCAAACAACTTCCCGCATCAGAGATCACCGGATCATTGTCACCTTTGGTCTTCCCCGGCTGAGAAAGGTGGTTTTTGGAAACAGACGAGGTTGCAGTGCATGAGGTGCTGGGATTCCGAAGCGGGGGCAGACCCTGGCCCAACCGATGATTAGACGTATCAATACCCATGTTTATGAGCTTTCTTCTCAAATGAGAGTTCCAGTAGTTCTTCACTTCGTTGTCCGTCCGCCCCGGCAATCTCCCGGCTATTAGTGACCACCTAAAACCATTAATAGTGTTCATTCAAGAGTAAGCATACAATTAAACATCCATATAATTGTACCATTAGAGGTAATTTAAGTTGAGAAATCTATTTTTAGACAATGATTTTCCATTTAGCCTTGTTATGCTTTTTATTTGTCATTTCTACCAACTATAGAAAAATATTAAGTACACAGAACTCAGTAACCGAATCAATTACAAAAAGTAATCGTAGTCATCTACATGAATAGGGGACCTATATATGCTATAAATTTGACAAGCACGTGAATAGGTAAGATCATTTTTCGCCATTCGTTCTGTCTGGACTTAGTTCTGTGTACATAGGAAAACTTGTTTATATTTCATTTCTTTAATGATTTTGGGAAGCATTGGAACTTGGAAAAAGGCAAAAGATATCACACACCGGTTGCCTAGAAGTGCATGGAGCTTGATGATGAGATCTTCTTCATCTTCAGCAAAGTTGCCTCTTTTTAGGTCTGGCCTTAGATAGTTATTCCATCTAAGTCTACAACTTTTACCGCAACGAAGTAGGCCTGATGATCAGTACCAAAATGGAAAAATTAAACCAAACACAAATTAAACCCATCTATGTTTTGTTAATTTTCTTAGTAGTTTCTGAAATCAAAACACCATAGAAAATATCAACAATTAGGCATCGTAATCTTGGACTTATTGCATCGCGGATATCAATACTTATTTCAATACCACGATTTAGAACACGGGCGGAGAGTTACAAACCTGCAGACTGAGGCAGGGTGCGCCAACCTCCTTCACCGTGTCTCCGAACGTACTCTATCAGCTTCTGGTCTTCCTGTTTCGACCAAGCACCTTTGTTGGTGTCTTGCTTGTCACAGCACGGTTTCCTCATTGTGTTGCATGCAATTTTGAATCTTTCAGAAACCCCAAGTGATGGAATACAACCCTAAGTGATGGAATACAACGGATATATATATATATATATATATATATATATAGAGAGAGAGAGAGAGAGAGAGAGAGAGAGAGAGAGAGGGGATAAATAAAGAATGAATGGGAGTTACATATGAGCAATGGAGAATAGGAGATAAATAGATTTGGAGTTGGGGTGAATGAATGTGAAAGTAGTGAACTGTGAGCAATGGAAGAGACGTTTGACTTGGACCGGTGGTTCCAGTGCGTGACAATTCGGTATTAGAAGAA
>JAULJZ010086206.1:0-12468 GCA_032270985.1 Heliamphora pulchella
ATTAAGAATTATTATCCAATTAAAAACGATTATTTATAGGAAATGAATTATGAAAATCATCAAAATCAATTAAAGAAACCCTTGGGCTAACACCAACCACTGCACACCCACGACTATATCACACCTTTTAGGTGGCAATAACCTTATGCCTATCTGAAATTTGGTTCGTTGCATGTCCCACTGAAAACCTTTACACATGGCTGTGCTTTGCATTTTTAAACCATCAGCTACTGCTACTGACAAGGGCTCAGTTTCTGTTATTTTACAACCTATCCTTTTTGCAACCTAAAGATTCAAGAAGTTGTGGGTACTCCCAAAATCAATTAAAATTATAACCAATCTTTTCTTTACATTACCTTTTACCCTCTTGGTCATGTATGAGAGTGAGCCATACAAGACATTAAGAGAGATATGCAACTCATTGTACACATTAATAATATCCTCTGTTATGTCATCCTCCTGATGTTCTTGGTCTTTCTGTTCTTCATCACCATCTAGCAAGAACAAATGTTTTTTCTTGCATATATGTCCTCTTGTATATTTCTAATTGCACTTAAAGCAGAGGCCTTTGGCTCTCTTTTCTTCGATTTCTTCTTGTGTAATCTTCTTGAAGGATAAAAAGGATTTTCATTGATGATTGGTGACTGAAATTTGTGTCCAACAGGCATAGTTCCATTGATTCTTGAATTAAATATGGTACTTCTAGAGATTGCCTCAATACCCTCTTCTTGAAGTTTGGCTAGTCCTATAGCTTGAGTTATATCCACGGGTTGAAATATTTGTGCCCCTGCTCTAATTTCGTCCTTTAGGCCACTAATAAAGCAACTAACAAAGAAGTTCCGAAATAGGTCATGAGTTTTATTAGCCAATTCTTCAAATCTGTTTTGGTACACCTTGACTGTTGTAGTTTGTCTTAATTTTGTAAGTTCTCTCATGACATCTTCACAACTGTTTGGGCCAAATCTGGTAAGGATTGCTTACGTGAAAAATCTCCAATTAATCAATCAGTGGCATTTCTCGAACCACCGGAACTACTGTAAGGCCTTTCATTCAAGATGTAGGGAGGCCAATTTGATCTTATTGTGTTCTTTAACCTGGTTTTACTCGAAGAATCTCTCGCATTTATAAATCCATCCTGATCGATTTTCTCCTTTAAATTTAGGAAATTCAACTCTTGCATATCTGGTATTGAAGGAGTTACTCAAATTGCCAACAGCAGTTGTGTTGGCTCTTGCTAGTGAAGATTCTACTTGCTCTTGCTGGGATCCATAAATCTTTGCAGCCATTTGCTCATACTTGAGGCTCATGGCAGAGATGAATTTTTTGATGTCATTGATATCCTTCAAAGAATTCTTGATTTCACTGATATCTTGAGCTTTAACTACCCTTTTGATCATAACATTATTTACCTATATAATATTCGGTGGATAATTACGCCGACACATTTGTGGGCACTCAGATTCTCCAAAAACTGGTCTCTGTTTACAGGTTCACAGCTTCCTACAGTTTTCACTGTTTTTAGGGTTTTGTACAACAATAGCTGAAGATCTAAAGAAGTTGTGTTCATTGTAGGACTTTGAGGAGAAAGAAAGATGTCCAGGTTTCGAGCAATATGGCAAGCTTCTCTAAATGCAACTAAGAAAGGTATGCCATCTGACTTATTAAGCGGACGGGAAATTATGTTTGTGTATGTTGAGTTTGCGGAAATGTTTCGTTGTCATGAAGTTAATCTCTATGTATATGATTTTTTTTCCTGGCAAGTATGGTAAATTTCTTATAAAAAGATATTAAAATATGTTTAACCTAGGCAAGAAATCTATATATTTGATATGTTTGTTGATTTTTTGATTTTTTTTATTTACCTTGGTCCTTTTGTTTCTCCTATTTTCTTGTTTAATTGAGATTATTGAATGTTGAATTCTCTTAGGGTATTTAAACAAAATTGAGAAATATGTCTGTCCATTCCGATTCCTTCTTTTATATTGATTCTTTTCTGATCGAGATGTTTTAAGGCATTCAATCCGAGTTCTCTTTAATACATTGATTTGGGAATTGTAGATGACATTTTGGACAAGTATGCTGGTTTTTCATGTTGCTCGATGCTAGTCCTATACTGGAAAAAGAGAGAAAGAAAAATTGTGAATTGTCTCCCTTTCTCTTGATAGCAAAAATGCCTTCCTAGGGCTCTATTCAGGAGTACAGACATTAAACTTGGCAAGTTTATCAATCATTGGATTTGGATTAATTTGTGAAACAGGTAATTGCAGAAGCCATTTAGAATCTTCTGAAATCTCACTCACAAACATTTAAATCAGAAACTGCCTTCCTATTTCAGGAATTCATGCAGAGGAGAATCGGTCCTGGGACATCACTTATTTAAGGATGTATGAAGTTCTCTAAACAGGGGTTATCCAATCAAAATTTTCTGGTCAAGTATATGGCAACAAGCTCTTTCTCCTCAAGCTTGGCTTGTGGGGCTGGGTTCTGCTTCCATTCTCTTCCCTCTCATCCCTGTTCTGGTTTTCCTTCATCCTTCCATTTCTCCAAATACTCCTCTCAGATCTATTTCCTCTCTCTTTCCTCATCATTTTGTTTTCTTCATATTTCTTTACTCCTTCTATCTTACCCTGCTTCCGCCTGTCGATTTATTCAGCTAGATTCTTCCCATGGGTGTGATATAGATGACTCAGTCAAAGAGGTTTTCTATTTTGCTGGGTCTGTTTGATTAGGAAGACAAAATGATAGAAAGTGAAAATAGGTGAAATTCGAGTGAAAGAGAGAAATGAAAAGAAAATATGTTTTCTTGCATTTGTTTGATTAGGATGAAAGATTGAAAGAAGGTTTTGAAAAAGACAATGTATTTGTCCAAATTAGCCTTCCTCATTTTAAATAAAGACAGTTTTCTTAGCAATAAGATTTAAGAAAAGAGGGATTAATTTGAAATTTCCATTATAGCATACAGATAATCATTTTCTTGCATTTTTGTTTAGTTTTTTGGGTAATAAATAGAAGGCAAGCTTACATGCATATGTTGGTTGTGCGATAATCTTTATTTTCTTGCATTTTTTACCACTTTCTTGCTAAACAAACACATGAACAGATAAATGTTTTTCTCTTTCCATCACTTTCTACCATTTTCTTCAAGGTATCAGATCTACCGTGGATTTGCTTGGGGTTCACCCAAATGGTTTCCAAGTTCTGGAGACTGGAGACAACATGTTCTAGTTTATTTGATGATAGCTTTTTTGTCATGGTTCATTGGATAGCAGAAATGAAGCTCCATCAACTCAAGTTCCAATGGACTCTAATGTGGCTGCATGTAACATGCCAACCCACCTCACTTAAGACATTTGTTACACACTGCATTCATTTTTAATGGATATGCATTGGCCATAGATCATGCATAATTTGTCCAATCTTCAAAAGTTAACGTCTACTAAACAGTTGTAATGTCTTGAAGAGAATGCATATATAGCGGATATTTGTTGCAAGTGAACTTATAGTTAAAAATAACTATTGAAAAATAAAACTAGTATTTAGTTTTTCAATGGAATGAAGATAAAATAGACTAATTATCACAAGATCCTTTTTAATGTTTGGTTAGACAAAAAATAATAAAATGTTCAATTCTGAAAGTAATTACTATTAATCATTCATTCATTTGATGGATAATTTCGGCACAGATATCAAGGAACTATTATTCTAGTACAAAATCATTCTACTGTGCCAAACACTATTTAATTGGCACTATTTAAAAGTATTAATAGAGTTTCACAAATCATTTTTTAATTTTATTTTTAACCTAAAAACAAAAGGCATAAGTTACGAAAAATGCTCCACACGATTTTATCTATTAGAAAAAATCTAAAAATTATGGCTAAAAAGTAGAGCAAATATCCCCAAGTGACATTGAACTTTGCAGAGGCAAACAAAAAGGAAGAAGTACAACTTACCAAGTATAACCAGAGAAGAGTTACTTTATTTTTGTTAAGCTTTTAGTGAAATCACGTGGTCCTATACTTGGGCTACTAATAAGGGAGTTGGAATTTGACAAATCTCTAAATAAGATTGGAGTTTCGTTTAGTCAAAATCTTTAAATATTCGATGTTGAATAGCATTAGTGAATTTATCACCGGTGACATAAGTGGAGGAGACATATGCGGTGAGGAGAAAGAAAATTTACTTCAGTTTTTAGATCCAACTCCAGTTAAACTCACAACAAAACAAGCACCGTAACTCATTGCTTTCATGGGATCAACTGCAGGTTTTCGATATAGAACTGGATGATAAAAAAAAAGCCTTTGCCCCTGTCTCTATTTCTGAAGGGGGAGCGATCTCCAAATGAATCTACTATAACTACTCTCGATATGTTTAGGACTCCGCCTCTTATGAATTTAGAATCGAACGTGATGATATGCTGAATCAAGTACTAGCTTAAACTGTCATAGAATAAAGCATAGCATTCGCTCATATGCTAAAGATTATGTTGGTATTAATGTTTTGCGAAAATATTATATTTTTCGGAATCCTTTTATCAAGTCGACCTTGAAAAATAATTTTTTTAATTAAAATATATAAAAATTAAAAAATACTATAATAAGCCCAAAAAATCTAATCGTCCTATCTGTTTGAGGATAAGAGGGGTGATATTTGACCATATAGTAAAAATCTCATATGTTTTCTTATTTGGTTTGCCAATTTAATAGGAGAATTGTACCATTTTTTTAACCCTTCTAACTATTATACGTCTCCCATATTGGGATATTTACTATCCCACAACTAGGGGGATTTAGTAATTTTCCGACTATTATTATCTCACTCATTGGCAATTTCATAATAATTCACTAAAATTATATCAACTTAAACAGTGTAATATTTATTATTTGGTTATTATATTCTCAATCAAATACTTTTCAATACAAAAACACTTTCTTAAAAATATAATTTATCCAGGTATTAATAATTTTAGTATTACTAATTATTTTATAAAAATAATTTTTTACCAAAACAACCCCAATAAGTAAGATTTTAATTTTGTTTACTTTTCTAATTTCTATAATCGAGACGATTAAAAAAATAAAAAAAATAAAATAAAAAATAAGAAATAAATAAAAACTACTAATTTGGTTTACTTTCCATGCCTTGAACTTAGAGGAGCCGGGGCCAATTGGTTAGTGGTAGACGCATATACAGCCCTTCTCTCAGCTCATAGGACGCACGGGTTCAAGTTTATGTTTGGATTAGGTTTTTTTATATAAAATATTAGATATAAAAATATGTAAAAAAAATCAATTGAGACCAAACAAGTAGGCATTTTAAGAAATTTTTAAGCAAAAATACTTCTTAAAAAAACTAGTCCAAACATAAACTAAATCAGTAAATTGCCGTTGTTAGTCGGTTTTCTTTCTACCCCGGCTGTTAGAAGCCTTTTTTTTTTTTATAACGAGGATATTTGATACTTTAGCTCGATTAATCTCTTGGGTGTATATAGTTCACCGTCCCTCATTATCCAAATAATTATTGGGCTTAAACCTATCGCGGGAATAATCAGTAGAAATGTGATTAATGAGAATAGTTAATTAGTTCTTCCCGTTGAGCTTCATACTTGAGTCACGTTTTTAACTACATATTAAGGTGGCCCAAAGTAGTTTAACAATTTCACACCTTTTTTGTTGAGAATTTTAGCTCAAATTCTATTTAAGTTGCAATAGACTTCTAATCTATCATTTTATTAAATTTTATTCACATTAATTTAATTTTTTAAAGAGTTCTGAAGAATGTGAATTTGCACAAGTTTGATTAGTTTGAACTCAACTAGTATAAGTTTGATTTGATTAGCTCTCTTTTTCTCTCATATAGATATGAATGTAATTTCAAATTATTGTGTTTGAGAAAGAGAATTTGTCAGAGTCGAGTAATTTATAATTCATTATCTATATATTGAATTTTGTCACCCGTGGACGTAGATAAATTACCGAACCACGTAAAATCTGTCTCTTTTTGTTTGTTTATGATTATTCTGAGCCTTTTTTACAGAACAAATGGTATCAGAACTTTGGTTAAAGCTGGACTTTTACTGTCTGTCCAGAATTTGAATTGATCAAGAATCGCATTTAAATATATCAAAAGTTTCATCTCGTCGGGACGATTCCAACTGTATATTATATGTTACAACCCGAGTTCATATGCTCCTGCACACTTCAAGAGAGATGGGGATCTAATGGTGAGAAGTGTAAGATTTACCGGGTTGCTTGGGACATTCTCTGTAAGTCCAAGAGAGATGGTGAATTAGGCTTTTGAGCAATCTAAGAATTCAATTTGGCTACGCTAGCTAAACAGGGCTAGTGGCTACTCCAACACACTTCATCTTTGATGGGGAAGGTCCTCAAAGCAAATTAGTTTTCTCAAAAATCCTTTATGAGGCAATATTAGGTTCTCAACCCTCCTTTATGTGAAGAAGTTTACTTCATGGAAGAAAAATTCTTGAACGAGGGACTTTATGACACATTGGTAGGGGAACAAGAATCAAAATTTGCACAGCTCGGTGGATACCCCTTATAAATTCGTTAAAGGTTTACTCACCCCCAAAGTTGAGTAAAGAAATCACGGTAGCAGAATTAATGAATCACAACAAGAAATGGGATGAAGCCATGGTTAGGGAAAATTTTCTTAATGAAGATGCTGAGATGATTTTGGCACAACCTCTATGTAGCAAGGATGTGAATGATAAGATGATATGGTATTATACTATGGATGGTATTTATTCGGTCAAGATTGGCTATTAGGTGGCAAAAATTATGAAGGAAGATTGATTGGGAAAGAACATTGGGGCTAGCATAAGCTCGGGAGCTGTAACCAATTGGTATGGAACCTCCAAGTTCCATTAAAAGTCAAAAATTTCATATGCAAGCTTGCCGTTGAGCTTTATCAACAGCAACGCATTGGAAAGCAAACAAATCATAATCCAAATAACATGTTGACCATGTGGGAAGGCAGATCAAAGTATTGAACATGCCCTCATGAGCTGTGAAAAAGCAACGACAGTGTGGAAAGAGGCGGCATTAAGGTAGCTCTTAGACTCTTGATTGGGAAGTTTCTCATGTTGGGCCAGTAAAGTATTGTTTTCACAAATTTCTACTGTATGTTGCTACTTTGTGGTTTTAGCATGGGCAATTTGAAACAACCGAAACTCTCTTATTTTTTTTCCAACAAAGAATTACAACCTTGGCTCACATTTGCCCAAGCCATGAACTTGTCACAAAAATAAATGCTAACAATCCCAAAAATAAATTTGTTTTAACCAAAAAGCATCCAATTAATGACCTAGTCCCCTCCTCTTCCTAGAATACATAAGATAAATGTAGATGATGCTTGTGATACCAAGAAAAGGAAAGCGGGAGTTGTCATACGAGATTCGAGAGGTAGGTTTGTGGCTGCTTGTACTCAAAGGCTACTCAAATGGAGCACACCAAATGCCACCAAAGCTCTAGCTCTCCTACATAGACTAACCCTAGCAAAGAAACTATCCCTAACAGGCTGCGTAGTGGAATGCGATGTTACTAATATAGTCAATGCTATAAATAGGAAAGAAGAGGATCATTCGGCGTTGGGTAATATAATCTCGGAATGCAAAGGCTTGATGGTTGTGATCCCCACTGTGAAGTGTGTGTGAAGTGTGTTTATGTCAATAGATTTGGGAATAAAGTGGCTCATGAATTTGCCAAATTTGCCTTATCATCTGTTAAGAGGAATGTGTAGAAAGATGAATGCCTAAAGTGGGCTGTTCCATTATTATGTAAAGACTCCAGGTCTTATTTAAATGATCAATAAGCATATTCTGTTTATTAAAAAAATAAAAAAATAAAAAATAAAAATAAAAGTCATAATTTGGAGAAGCAGCGTAGTGCAAATGTATAAAAACTAAATGTTGTGACATTCACGATCTGCAAAAATTGGCATATTATTTTTGTCTATTTTGAACTTCTTCCTTATTTTGACCCCAAAAAAATTATTTTTTTGACTTATCTCAATTAAAGAAATCTAGAAAATATAAAAGTTAAACAAAAAGATGAAAAAATTAACTAAAAAAAATAAAAAATAATCAACTATTTCAAACTAGACCTAATTTTTTTAATTATTTTTAATAAAAAAAAAAATAGGTCTAACTTGCTCTAACAGAAGGAAAAAATTCATGACATTAGTTAAAAAGCTGTGGAGGTGGCAATTGATCAAAGCCTTTCAAAGTTTCACAATAATGTATCGATATTTGTATAAAATAAATTAATACTTGTAAATTAATAAGTTTTATTATCAAATGTAAATTGATATTTGAACTTTTTTTTATTTTATTTGGGTTATGTTTAGATGATTAGAATCTTAATAGAAAACGAAAATGTGATATTAGATCTCTTCAATTCCTTCGTTTGAAATGAGTAGAATAAAAAAATAATTTCTGATGACTCATTCAATTAGGAATTACATTCTCAAGCTAATTAAGTAGCGATCCAGTTTTTATTCACCCCCTGGCAATCTTAGATTTAAGGGCTTTTTGTGTAAAGTCCATTATGATCATTTCATGGATTATTAATCTAACAAAACGAATTTTAACTTTTAAAATTTATTGGGATAAATTGGACTAAATTATCTTTACTACTCTAATATACATCTCTCCACTTTAATATCTTATTCCTTCGCCGTAACACCCCATCCCTCCATTTCTAACACATCTAAGTGACCACCGGCAACCACTTTCGAGGACTGTCGGTGACCTATTTCATTGACATCTGGCGACCACCTTCGACAACCTCTAACAATGCTTTTTCAGCAATCGAACTCTGATTACTTTTTGGTGATCACCTCCTACAGCTATAAATCAGAGATAATTTTAACTATTTAAAGTGAGCATTTACTATTTTGTATGATTTTGGTGGCGAATAGGTGATGACGGTAGATATAACATACTTTTATGAATATGAATAAATTTTATTGTTCAAATACAACGAACAATGAAGTTTATCTTTAGTGTAACTAGTGTTAGAGCAAACACAGATAAATCTCAATATTTGAATACAATAACATTGAAGTTTATCGTTAGCATGGCCAGTGTTAGAGTGATTAGAGTTAAATTTCACTATTTGAATACAACGAACAGTAAAATTTATCTCTTCTGTGGATCGTCGAAAAAATTGACAGAAGACCGTCGAGGTCACTAGAAGTATTGAAAAATGGTCATCGAAAAGCTGCCAAAAAATGATTGTCGTAAAGTCATCGAAAAATGGCGTCATGTGGTGGCCATTCGCTGGTGGTGGCTAGAGAAGTGGTCGTGAGGGCGAAGGGTTTGTACCATGTAGTTAAAAGAGTGTAAGTAATATGAGTAATTTTGTTCATAAAGTTCTCTAGCTTTTAGTTTCATGTTACTAATTTTATTTATAAGTTACAATATCTTTTAAACATCCACAACTTTTATTACAAGTTATAATTTTTACCAAACACTCACAATTTCTGTTATAAGTTATAATCTATAAGTTACTAGTTTCAACAATTCCAAACACCCCCTTGTCTAAGAATTGAATTTTTTGACTAGTTATCCAAAAATAAATGTTCAACTCTAATAAATTCCTAAAAAAGAGTCTCCCAATTAAAATTATTAAATTAATCCAAATATTTGAACATGATTACTCTACGTATTAAATTACTATATATTTAATTCCTGACAATTACATTTTTATTTCTCCTAATAGTTCTCATCATCCAAACATAGCCTTACTTATTAACCAATGCCAGAGGCTGTCACAAAGTAGTTTAAGGGTAAAACTGTCTTTACCTCTCTCTTTTCATTATCTGAATGGGCCCATTATTGACATAGTTCAAATTCTAGTCCAGTAGTTCTAACGGCCCATAATTCAGCCCACAAGGCTACAACCCATTTTTTCGGGCTGGAGATTATTCTGGCCCTTGTAATTTTTTTTGAAAATCCTTACTAATTTTTGAAAATTTCTTGAATATATGTAATATATTTTCGTTTTTATGTATATTTTTTATTTATTTTATTGACTCTCTAAGTTAACATGGCCCTCCAAAAGGGGTGGAGCCAGAACCTTTAATACGGGGACACAATTTTTATGTACAAAAATTTAGACTAATTATTATAATTATATTTATTTTTAATGAATAAAATGTACATGTATATCGATAGAGGTTTAATAAATCGAAAAGAGTTCACACTGTATTTAAATAGTGATGATATAAAATAAAAACCTATTTCAAAAATATTCAAAAAAATTGTATAAAAAGATAATTTTCCTAATAAAATAACCACCCCATCGAGTTATCCATAAAAAAAAAAAAAAACCCGTTTGGTGTTCTTTCTTATCATAAAATTCATATTTGATGAAATTCATACTAAACTTTTCAGCAACTTCACATTAATGTAAAAATATAAATATAGCTTACTGGTTAAATTAATACTATATAATAATTAGAATTTTCGATTTAGATCGGGAACATGGTCCCTTCGGGCCTCAACTTAGCTCCGCCCCTGCCCTTGGAGTTCTAGCTCCGCCCTAATTGAATCATATAAGAATCACAAATTCTAAAATTTCAAAACCAAAAGTCAATAAAACCAAGCTTGGTCAGTTTTTTTTTTTTTTTTAAAACCCAAAATTTGAAAACATAAAACCAATTAAACCATGCTTGGTCAGTTTCATTTTTTGTGCCCAAAACTGAACCAACCGTCCTTTAAAACCGAACCAACACAATTCGAATGAAACCGGGTGTGGAGTAGCGGTTTCACATAAATTTAGAAGTATTATAAATACTGTTTACTATATAACAAAGTCTTGAAAAAAATAAAATAGTCTGGAGTTTGTAATTGCCATGGTCAAAATTTCACTATAACTGTCAAACAGAAGTTTTGATTGTTCTAAAAATAGTTGAAATTAAAAAAATAGTTATAATTTGTGGTAGAAATTTTAGGTGTTTGAAATAGGTTATAACTTATAATTAAAATTAGTAGCATAAAGATAAAAACTGTAACAAGAAATTTTGCCAAATACCCCCATAATTGTTGGGATTTAATCACTAAATTTTTTGAATGCAAATAAAAGCACAATCATATGCATATCAAAAAAAAAAAGAAAAATCACACAAAAAATTATGTGATTCAGCACAATTTGCCTACATTTACGAATAAGTAATAATCCACTATAACCATAGAGATTACAAACTTTAAATAAAAAACGCCCACAAATCTAACTCACATAAGTCAATTCTTGAAATAAACTATGTTTCTTCACTAAGGGTTTCCCTAGTGTCACTTGTATGTTTTCTTCTCTTCTTATATTTTTACCCATTTGATTCAACTTTACACAAATTTACTAAAATTATAAAATTTATATTTATAGGCAAATCATAAAATGTTGGGTGCATATCTTGTATTCTGTGGACCAGTATAATTAGAATTTTATTTACATGTATTTGAGCTGGGCTAGAGTCATGAATATATAAGAAATCTAATACATGTAGGATTTGTAATTATATGGGATTAGAATTTTAGAGTTTGCCTATAAATAGAACTCTATAATTCTAGTTATTTGTGTGGAGAAAAAATCAAAAGGGATAGAGATATAGTGAGAGATGAAAAAATACTGGGGGCACAGAAATAACCTTTGAGCAGAAAAACGAGATTTGTTTCAGGGCACGGGTTGTGGGGGCCAAGTTTTGGGATGTTTTTGATATCGAATTTGTACATTCTACAGTTATAGTTGATTGTTTTTCTCACCCGTAGATGTATGCAAGTTGTGCCAAATTATGTATATCATTCAGTATTTTTCTTTGGTATGTGTAATAATTTTTTACTTTCGTTCGCGTTCGAAGATTAGTGTTAAAAAATTCCAACAATGGGTATCAAAACTAACGGTGGACGATTCACAACAAATGGTATCAGAATCGACGATAGACGAATCGAAGCTGTGGTAGTTGATCGGAGCAAGGTATTATTTTTTAATTTTCGATTCGTATTAATCAAAAATATTTTTTTATGCACAAAAGAAAAAAAAATAAAAGGGCGATCGTGACGCAAAATGATTCGCTGAAGCAGCCATGAGCACTGGTGCAAAGCAGCTGATTTACAAGAAAACGGTACGGCTCTGGAAGGAAGTTTGCTGAAAGCCTGGAACGGGTCAATGTGCTGTGATTTGCATCAATCAAAAGAGTTTTGATTGGGTGTGGATGCACGTTGAAATCGACGGCTTAAAATTATTTTGTTATATCGACTTGTATATATAGCAAAATAATTTAAGAAAATGATGTCTCTCCTAAAATTTTTTGGCGCTACAGATTCATCGGTACGGTCAGAATTTTTAGATTCTAAATGATTTGATGGAATTGAAGAAATCGACTTAGACTGGGATTGATCGGGCGAGATCAATGAGATCATGGGCAATCGGGTTTGATTGTAGGTGATCCAAG
>JAULJZ010086237.1:0-12466 GCA_032270985.1 Heliamphora pulchella
GCCTGGGCAAGAAAGTCCTAGCTGGGCTAGGTAATAAAAGTCCCAGTTGACTTCGAGTCAAGTCTGGACAAGAAAGCGAAGCGTCTGTTAAAGTAAAGTCAAAAGCTGAAAAAAAAAGATAGGTGTATCTTTCTCATTTTGTGCTTAAATAAATCTTGATTCAGAGTTTGAAGTTATTATTATGTGTGGATCAGCTATTTCATTTTAATTGTAAAATAAGATGTCATATTTTATTTTTGACTTTGTTCTCTATTGGTTATATGTGATGAAGGAACAAATTCTACATATATGCATGATGCATAAATATCTTTTTCCTATTTTAGATGTATTGGTTATATTTATAAGATGATTGCAGGTTTTCTTTCAAATAATTTTTCAAGTTAGATGGAGAAATTACAATTTCATGCCAGCTTTTTGTTGTGTTCAGGTATGCCATTCTTTACTTGTGAATTTGATCAAACTATGAGACCTATTTTTTGGAATATCTTGTTTTTGGTTGTCTCTTTATTGAAGTGCACTGAGTGACTTCAGTATGTAGTAGTACACCTGCTAATGGAGTTGAGTTAGTTGACTCAAACGACTAAGATAGTAGTTTAAAAATTACTTCCTAATGTAGTGTACATGCTAATGGAGTCACTAATTACACTATTATAACAATAGATCAAAAGGAAAAGGTAGAAGCATGCACTAACACTTAAAGAAGTTGGATTGGGATGCAAAAAACCATAACTTTATAGAAGCATGCATGAACATGAAATGATAGTTTGCTCATGAAGTTGCAATTAACTGTAAAACCTTGTATTCTTTATTCAAGTGAATATCATCTATGCACTAACACTTGCTACACTTCTTCTTTTTTTTTAGCTTGATTGGACAAGGCATTTCAAATGAGGTTTGCTTATTTAAAGTGTATTGGGAACTGTAAGAACACCGATTCATCCTCCACATATGTTAAGGAGCTTGACCTAGAAGTGATTGCTTTGCGAAAACATGTGAAAATATTTCAGAGCATTTTACAAGTGTTGGCAGTAAAAGCATGCGTTGATCCAGCTAGTAATCCAGGTTTAGTTCCAAATAGCGAAAGCGAGGATGGCACATTTTGTGGAGGGCATGATGTCACTTTTCTTGGCTAAATTGAAGGTGGAATTTGAAGAAATTTTTGAATTGAAGTATTTTTTGAATATTAGGATAATTAGTTAGTGGATGCAATGGGATTAGGGATTGCTTTTTGAATGCGTGCCAATTTTTTATAACTTTTTGGGATTGATGATTACCTTTCAATTCTGGATATATATACTTTATGTTGATTTGAATGGAATGTATGTATGTGAAATGAATTTACATATTATGTGTTTGTGATTTTTGAATGAGATTGAATGATATATTACAGAAAATTTAAGTTATGTTTTAGCCAAATAAAAAATAAAAAATTAAAATAAAATAATTTGTAAAAATAATATATATATATATATATATATATATTTGGCAATGAATAAAAGCGTCAGAAAAAGTTTACCATTAACGACACATTTATTTGTGTTGGCAAAATATTAAAATTAAAAATATTATAATTATTTTTGCCGACAACTATAATATTGGTAAAAGTGCTAAATCTATCCAATTTTTATGTTTATTTGCCGACGAACTTTGTATTTGCCGATACTGCTTTTAACTTGTTGGCGACGCACAATTATATGGCCAAATTTATTACTTTTGCCGATCCAATGTATTAGCGACGCACAACTGCGTCGCCAAATCTATTACTTTCACCGATGCATGGGGTACAAATTGGTAAAACCTTTTGTTGACACACTTTTGCCGACGGATTGGCGACGCACTATTTTTGGTTGCCAAAAACTTTTACCGACCCTGTCACGCACCAAACTCCGAGCCACATGAAACACCCCGAAACAACCAAATATACACCCAACCCGAGAATACACTATCAAATTAAACCATACATGCATTGTATATAAACGCCAAACGGCAACATTACACGGCACCAACGCCCGAAAACATGTTAGAACATACATGTAACAAAACTAGCAAAAGAGAAGATTACAGCTCTTTCACCTCTTCAGCACCTGCAGATCAATCTCCGTGACCAATACCTGAAGAAAAGTAAATCCCACACCGTGAGCCAAAAGTCAGCAGACTCTAAACAACACAAGCAGTATAAACTAAACATGTTCGATAAACGAAATGCAGTTTTTGACTCTCTTTCAAACCAATAAAATAATTTGAAAACAGTTTTAGATCACGACTCACCAGAGCCAGAAAATTTTTTTTCACATGTAAGGGAAAGCGAGGATAAAAACCATTTTTTGACTCATTAAAGCCCTAAAAACGATTCAAGTATTACGACTCCCGCAAGCCGTTAATACAGTATTTCGACTCCCGTAGACCGATAATACAGTTTTAAGAAAATTGGTCTATCTGTCCCAAAATGCAATACATGCAATCCATGAATACGTGCCTCTTCAGGACCTCGTTTCAGCCTTCAAATATCGCACACACACACCCACACTTGTGCCTCATCAGGATCTCGTTTCAATCCGTCATATATCGCACACCACGCACGCAACCCAAGCAACACATATCTTCACGAACTTTCACCGTAGGACCGCAGTCCCAACTAATGCATCTTCTCGGACTTTCACCGAAGGACCGCAACCCTAAATACGCCGGCTTTCGCAGCATACCTCATACACCCACACATGAACACGTGTATCATCAACTAGGATTTACATCTACTGGGTCACAGATTCATCTAATCCATATCATACACATATGCAAACCTAAACCAGGATTTAAACTATATAACCATGCATCAACACGACGTTCCACAAACCACGTCACATGCATATAAAAATCTAGGTTTTAAAGTATAAACCACGTTACACATAACGATTGATATCACAACCACGTAATCCACTTACGTAATTCATACATAAATAAACAGTTATAAATATGCACATAACCACATAAACCACATCACGACGCCACGTGCCAAAACAAACCGACATCCACCCACGGGGACAACCCACACGACCACCACTGGTCCAAACACACCCAACACGGTCATCACAAACCCACGACGCTCACCCGCGCCAACACAAACTCAACATCAAACCACACACCTAGCCGTGCATCAACAAGCCGCATCTACTATGCACATCACCCACGAGGATGACACCTAAACGCACACTCGAGGCCACAACACGACTCCCGAAACCACCACACAACCAACCAAACCCCAAAAGGAATCCAGAGGTATTTAAATCATGTAATTCTCATAAATTAATCGATTGAATACCATAGGACACCAATCGAAAACCAAGGAACCAACCCAAAACCACAACCCAACAGCCCAGAGGTTCTCTCGACCGAACCCCACCTCCAGTCGAACGAACACCCTACTGGAAAACCACAAAACGCCAAAACACATGGTTTAGTCGACCGAACCCCACCGTCCAGTCGACTGAACCCAAGCTCCGAACTTCAGTCGACCGACCCCAAGGTTCAGTCGACCGAACCACGGCGAGAACCGTTTCTGAGCAACGGGTTTCTACATCCAAACCCCGATTCGATGCCTCCGAACTCCAAACCAACATCCGTGAACATCCGCACGATAAGCCTAACACCAAGACCTCAAAAGAAACTCCCGATACCCGATTTCATCCATCGAAATCACCGGAACAAGGTTTAAAATCCAAAAACCCAACATCGAAACAAACGTAGATCTACAGCAATCTACCAGTTAAAAACACCCATGTTTACCCATAGCACCCTTATACAGCAGTAGGGTCTAGAATCCTACCTCGATGAGTTTAAAACTCGACGCCTCGAACCACATGCAAAATCGAGCTTCGTCAGAATTGAAATCTGATAGGATGATTTCGTAGCCCACGACGTCAAAAGCAAGGATCCGTTGTTGGATCGCTGAAAACCGAGCCCTAGGCCCCCGAGAACATAGAGAGAAGACAGAGAGAAAACGAAAAACTTACTGGAGAAGTTTTAAAAAATATTTTTATAAAAATATCTAACTCCAGATATTTATAGGCCTCCAAAATATCTTTTTTTTTGAAATTTTTTAAGAATCGCACCACAACGGCCCCCGGCCCCAGGAACCTACCCCGCATGCATATCTAAGCCCGATCATGCATCAAAAGCATTAACGCGCGTCCGAAAATGCCGGAAAAAAAAACGGGTTAGGGTCTCCCAACTCAACCCCCCTTAAAGGAATTTCGCCCCCGAAATTCAACACAAGGCCAAAACAACAAGCCGTCGATCGCAATCGACATAGGCACACGAGGTGGTCAGTCAAACCATTCCTAGGATATAGTCAAACAAGGTCAGGCATCTTAGACAATGGTCAACTATCTCAAAGACTCAGGATCTACAACCCATCCCAACCTCACATCATCACCAACCGCTGCTTCAACACAGCACACCATCCACGGGATCCATAGCCAACCCCAAACAGATGCAATGATGTCTTTGACCCCAGAACCTGTAAATTCAAAAAGTACCTCTGCTCGCTGAAGGCATATCAGCATCCTCCGGCACGACCGGTGCCCTTGATGAACCGCGAGCTACAAGAGAATACACTCGGGGCAACCCCATCCTGTTCTGTCCACCAGTAGTCGGCATTGTCGGCTACCGCACTGACTGAACTGACGTTCCCCTATCTGTCTTCCGGGAAGTCTGTACTGCGGAAGGCTGCTGTCGACCCTGCGTATATGAACCCACTGGTGTGTCCTCCCTGCTAGGCACACTGCCTCTCTAGGGATAATTCCTACGAATATGTCCAGACTTTCCACACTCATAGTAAACTGACGGGTCCCTCCCCTGCGGCTGCACTGGAGCCAAACTCTGGGATGGTCTCGGCTGTAGACAATCTGCCGCATAATGCCCCGGCTGTCTGCATCGATAACAGGTTAACTCCCTCTGCTCTGGCCTCCCAGACGAAGCCACAGATGGTGATGGTGCTGAAAACTGTTGTGATCCAGATGGATAAAAGCTAGGACCAGGGGACCTCTGCCTCTTGCTGGAACGCCTAGCTGTCTGTACCTCCATCCCACCCTGTGATGTCCTGGCCTCCCTCGAAGCTCGAGTCTCAGTGAAAGCATTCTCAACCCTCGCTGTCGCCTCCACCAGCTGTCTGAGCACACGATATCCCATCACAGCCACTCGCTCCTTGATCGCCGGCCTCAAGCCCCGCTTAAACCTCATCGAAACCAACTCATCTGTACACTCCACCTCCGGTGCAAATTGAGACAAGCTCGTAAACCTGGCCTCGTACTGCATGATGTCCATGGCTCCCTAGGTAAGAGAATAGAACTCCTCCCTGCATAAGTCCCTGCTCGAAGCTGGGAAATACCTCTCCAGGAAGACTCGTGTAAAGGCTGCCCATGTGCCCCCACTGTAGTCCTGGCATACCTCCACCACTGATGAGCAACGCCTCTCAGCTGAAACGTGGCAAAAGAAACTCGCAACTCATCCTCCACAATCTGCAATGCGTCTAGGATTCGAGTCGTTAACTCCAACCACTCTGTCGCCAGAAGAGGATCAGGATCTCCTGCAAAGGTAGGTGGATCCATGCGCCTGAACTCCCCCATCGCAACTGTAGCCCTCGCCTCTGGCACCCGCTCCCTAACAGGCTCACCCCTAGCAACCAGCTGCTGGATCGAACCAACCAACACACGCAACAGCTCCGTCACGTCCATCGGTCCCTAGGGAGCATTAGCATCCCCAACATCAGGGATAGGAACATCCCCTTGGCCAACAGCTCGGCCACGGCCTCGACCACGGCCTCGCCCTCTCCTCGCCGACATCGCGTCTATATGAAAGCAAAACAATACATAAGACGTAAGGCATCGCATGAACATAAATGCTAAACACTTAGCATGCGAACACATAGCCACATAGGCTCATGCTAAACAACTCCACATATACCGAGGAGAACCAACAAGAATGACACGTCAATCTGGATAACCTACTCAGATTCCCTGATAGAAATCACGTCAGCTAAACGCGTTTCTAACTTAGCTCCCAAGTGTGTTAATCCAAACGCCCAAAGGCAAGACCATCACCCCTAAGATTCAGCCCCCATGCTCACATATACACATCGTTCACGTATGACTCGCATGCTATCATGTTCATGTTATCAAAACATCTAAACACATGCAGTTAAGCACACGCAATCAACCTCACACGGTGATGCAACCTCTTCCCACGGCTTATAGGTATTCGAACCCAGAGCTCTGATACCAAGTTGTCATGCCCTAAACTCCGGACCACGTGAAACACCCAGAAACAAAAAAACATACACCCAACCTGAGAATACACTCTCAAATTAAACCATGCATGCATTGTATATAAACGGCAAACGACAACATTACACGGTACCAACGCCCGAAAACATGTTATAACATACATGTAACAAAACTAGCAAAAGGGAAGATTACAGCTTTTCCACCTCTTCAGCACCTGCAGATCCATCTCCGTGACCGGTACATGAAGAAAAGCAAATCCCACACCGTGAGCCAAAGGTCAACAGATTCTAAATAACACAAGCAGTATAAGCTAAACATGCTTGATAAACGAAATGCAGTTTTCGACTCTCTTTCAAGCCAATAAAATAATTTGAAAACAGTTTTAGATCACGACTCACCAGAGCCAGAAAATCATTTTTCACATGCAAGGAAAAGCGATGATAAAAACCAATTTTTGACTCATTAGAGCCTTGAAAACGATTCGAGTATTACGAATCCCGCAGGCTGTTAAGACAGTATTTTGACTCCCGTAGGTCGATAATACAGTTTTAAGAAAATTGGTATATCCGTCCCAAAATGAAATACATGCAATCCATGAACACGTGCCTCTTCAGGACTTCGTTTCAGCCTTCAGATATCGCACAACCCACACCTGTGGCTCATCAGGATCTCGTTTCAATCCGTCAGATATCACACACCACACACGCAACCCATGCAACACATATCTTTACGGACTTTCACCGTAGGACCGCAGCCCCAACTAATGCATCTTCTCAGACTTTCACCGAAGGACCGCAACCCCAAATACGCCAGCTTTCGCAGCCTACCTCGTGCACCAACTTTCGCAGCCTACCTCATACACCCACACACGCACACGCGTATCATCAATCAAGATTTACATCTACTGGATTACAGATTCATTTAATCCATATTATACACATATGCAAACCTAAATAAGAATTTAAAGCATATAACCATGTATCAACACGACGTTCCACAAACCACGTCACATGCATATTAAAATCTAGGTTTTAAAGCATAAACCACGTTACATATAACGATTGATATTACAACCACGTAATCCACTTACGTAATTCGTACATAAATAAACAGTTATAAATGTGCACATAACCATATAAAACGACACGATGACGCCACCCGCCAAAACAAACCGACATCAACTCACGGGGACAACCCACGCAACCACCACTGGCCCAAACACACCCAACACGGTCATCACAGACCCACGACGCTCACCCGCGCTAACACAAACGCAACATCAAACCACACACCTAATCGTGCATCAACAAGCCGCATCTACCATGCACATCACCCACGAGAACGACACCTAAACGCACACCCGAGGCCACAACACGACCCCCGAAATCACCACACAACCAACCAAACCCCAAAAGGAATCCGAAGGTATTTAAATCAAGTAATTCTCATAAATTAATCGATTGAATACACAAATCAACAGCCCAGAGGTTCAGTCGACCGAACACCCTACTGAAAAACCACAAAATGCCAAAACACACGGTTTAGTCAACCGAACCCCACCATCCAGTCGACCGAACCCAAGATCTAAACTTAAGTCGACCGAACTCCAAGGTTCAGTCGACCGAACCACGGCGGGAACCATTTCTAAGCTACGGATTTCTACATCCAAACCCCGATTCGAAGCCTCCGAACTCCAAACCAACATCCGTGAATACCCACACGACTATGCCTAACACCAAGATCTCAAAAGAAACTCCCGACACCCGATTTCATCCACCAAAATCGTCGAAACAAGGTTTAAAACCCAAAAACCCAACATCGAAACAAACGTAGATCTACAACAATCTACCCGTTAAAAACACCCACGTTTACCCATAGCACCCTTATATAGCAATAGGGTCTAGAATCCTACCTCGGTGAGTTCAAAACTCGATGCCTCTAACCACGTGCAAAATTGAGCTTCGACGGAATTAAAATCTGACCGGATGATTGCGTAGCCCACGATGCCAAAAGTAAGTATCCGCTGTTGGATCGCTGAAAATCGAGCCCCGGGCCCCAGAGAACTTAAAGAGAAGGCAGAGAGAAAACGAAAAACTTACTGGAGAAGTTTTGAAAAATATTTTTATGAAAATATCTAACTCCAGATATTTATAGGTCTCCAAAATATCTTTTTTTAAAATTGTTTTTGAGAATCGCGCTACAACGGCCCACGGCCCCGGGAACCTACCCCGCATGCATATCTAAGTCCGATCATCCATCAAAAGTATTAAAACATGCTGCAACAAAAATACATAACGCGCGTCCGAAAATGCCGAAAAAAGAAAACGGGTCAGGGTCTCACAGACCCAATTTGGCTTTAGCCGACAACTTTGTTTGTGCTGCTGAAAGTGCTTTTTGTTGTAGTGAGTAATTGTTTTTTTACCAATTTAGGATTCTTTGGCTTGGTCCTCCAATTTTGAAGTTGTTATTGTGATTCCTTGTCTTCAATTTGATTGGTGAAAAAAGTGAAGAAAAAAAAAGAGAAAAATAGTATTTAATGCTCTTTGCTGCTTACCTTGAAGTGTATAGGTACTTGTGAAGATCCTGGGAGAAATTGAGTCTATATTTGATGTATTTCTTTATTTTTTTTGTCATGTGCTCTTGATTTGGGTTACTCCTCAGGCCATAATTCCATGATCTACTTTGTTGATGAAGTTGGTCCTGCTCTTTCTGCTCAAACTGTAGCATTTCGTGATTTGTCTCCCCATGATGTGGATTAGCGTCCACTCTCAAGCTATTCTACTTATTCTTTCAACGTTATTTTTTTATTTATATTGATATTTAAATCAGCAGATGGTCATCTTCAGGTCTTATTTATATATGAGAGAATGGTCATTGGTGTGGGTTTTGACTGCAATCCTATGATTTGTTCAGCAGATGAAAGAGCCTTATGGTATGTGATAATTATGTTACGAGGAATGTTTCTTAAATTGTTAGGTCTCATTTAAATGTTTTGACACATGAAAATTCTTTTAAAAAAATTATCATAGACATGCTACAACAAAATTAATTAGTAACACTGCAAAATAATGACCCTGTGTGGCACAGTAGCTAAACTAGTATATATATAGTATGTTTTAATGATGACATAGAATTGGTGCAACGTATAAAGGGCTTCTAGAACTTTGTCTCTAATTAGCCAATATTACTTAGCTAAGGAACTACATGGAGTTTCTCATTTGATGAATTTCATAGGAGTGTCATTCATCAGTTGAAAAAGAAAAATGTTTCTACATATAAATTAGCTATCTGATTTCTTATTGTTACTTACAAAATGTTTTGTTAAGAGATGAAGATGATCTAGTTCAAGTATGGAGTATGGAAGATCCAAAGCTTGTAACATGTGGTTAGAGGCACAACTTGTGGGTAAGTGATTCAATAACTTATTGCTTATTTGTTTAGTAGTCATTAGATATTAATGGATTCAATTTCCCTTTTAGGATTATACAAATCTAATTTTCCTTTCATGATTCTACACAAGTAATTGCTGGTATGTTGGACACTTTAATTAACAAACAATTAATGAACTTTAGTTGTGAATTATCAATAATTGGGCCATTTGTGGATACTTTAACATACCATTGTAGTATTCTAGAGCACTTTCTTCACATGACATTATGGTATTAATTCACTTGCTTGATGACTATGATTCTCTGTTCACAGGATATGTTATTGGACTCAATCACTCTATAAATATCTGTAAGTGGTAATACAAGGCATCAATGGAGTATGTTAAGCTTCTGAACTCATTTTTTTCCTAGTTCTGATAAATATTTGTTTTGCATTCAATTGTTTATATTTGAAATTTATGCCTAGCTGTTTTTCTCTAGTTTATATTTCTTCTGCCTTTCATTTTACCCTTATTTATAAAATCACGCTTTGTTTAAATCTGACTGGTTAAGCTAGCATTTTGATTTTAGATCTTTCCCATCCCAATTTATCCATCTTCTGAATTCAATATTTCAGTAGAAAGCTATATAGAGAACTGGAGCCTAAGTTTAGTTTCAATATTGATTAAGTCATTTCATGCTGTTCATCATGCGCCAATTGATTAATAACAATTATTTGTGTGGATTATCTACTTATGTTGGATGCTTAATCACTGCATCTTCTGAGCTGCATCTTCTGTATTCATTTCAGAGAGACAATCTTGAATATTAGCAATTTATTTTTTCAACATTCAAAAGCAGGAAATTCATGAAGCTGTTGAATTGCCTTTGACACATCATGAACTATACAAGTAGATTGGTATAGATCCTCCACAAGGTGTGGTGCTTTATGGTCCACCTGGTACTGGTAAAACCATGCTTGCCAAGGCTGTTGCTATAATCACACAACAACAGCCTTCATAAGAGTGGTTGGTTCAGAATTTGTTCAGAAATATTTAGGTGAGGTATGCTTTGTGAATTTTCTTCTTACTTTTGATTGGTGTAATTTGTATATGTCATAGTCAACGAAAACTTTTGGAACTCGCCTTATTTTTTTCTTATTTCCTTAACAGTAATTATTGTCATGAAGACTTGTGTTTAATTTCACAAATGAAAACTGATTGTTTGAATGTTAACTTATTACTGATACTGGCTAACACCCAGGGTCCTCGAATGGTCCGTGCTGTTTTTTGTCTTTCTAAAGAGAATGCACCGGCAATTATTTTTATTGATACGGTAGATGCTATTGCAACTGCTAGATTTGATGCCCAAACTGGAGCTGATTGAGAAGTTCAATGAAGCCTTTTTCTTTCCCTTTCTCACAAGTATGGTCTTGTATTTCTATTTCTATTTCTTTTGATATTACTCTTTAGATTTTGATTTGAATGAGATGATATTGATTTATGTTTCTATTTTTTTATTGCCCTCTTGTCTCTCTTTTAGAGTTTTTAAAATCTCCCTACCCAACAACAGAAAATTTGCTAGCTGATAAGAAACAAGTTAAAACATTTTTATTCTCGCTTGTTTTTTCTTTAGCTTTTTTTTTTGGGAGTGGGAAATATTATCTATTGAGTTTTTTTTTTCTCTTTTGTATATTTAGTTGCCTAGATGAGAGTTATTGTTGAAATTTTGTCATCACATCTCAATTCCATAAAAGGTTGAGAAAGAAAGGAGAAAACTACTGCAAGCAGAACAAATTCCAAAAAGGCATGTGGAGAAGCTCCAGTCAAGGTCTAGAAAAAGTAGATGATGATTGCAATGATAGCGATGAAGACAAAGAAATGACAAAGGTAGAAGAACTTGATCAGGGAAAGCAAAACCAAAAGAACATGGGGCCAGTAAAGTGAAATGACTTCTTGAAGCTGCATCAAGCATATTGCTTATGTTACATACTGTTTGTCAAAATAATTAAAATTTTAATCTTTATATGACTCGATGAATTTATTATTTCTTTCCAAATTGATATACTGTGTCAATTTGGTTTGGATGGAATTACTTATATAATAGAATTTTAAAATTTTATTTTATATTATGGTTTTGTTAATTTCTATTAAGTGTGTTTGAATGAAACAAAATATTTGAGGTGGTCAAATATAACGTAATACTTTTGCTAATAAACTCATTTGTGGACAAAGATTTACCATTAGCGATACATTTTAATGTGTCGGCAAAGTATTAAAATTAAAAATATCTTAATTACTTTTGGCGACAACTTTTATCATTGGCAAAAGTGTCAAAGTAGCATAGATATGAATGATTTTTGCCAACGGATCATGTATTTGGCGACACGAAATTTAGCTTATTGGCGATGCAAAATCATGTTGGAAAATTCATCTTTTTTGCTAACGTATAGACTATACGTTGGTGAAACCTTTTGGTGGCTCCTTCTTACCAACGACTTAGCGGCGCACTAATTTGTGTCGGCAAACACTATTACCTACTCAATTAGAATTTTACCGATGATTTTTGTTGCGTTAGCAAATTTATTTTTTGTTGTAGTGTCCAAAGGGTTCTATGGCGGTTGCCACAATCCAAGTTGGCGATCGCCAGATTAGAGGTGGCGGTCGCCACTTTTGGTTAAGATTTTCAAGAGGTTCTATTGACGGTCGCCAGAATGAACATTGCGGTTGCCTTACTTGGGCAACAAGTTTCGATGGTTCGACAAAATTTTATTAGTTTGAAGGTTTCGAGTTCAAATACCGAGTTTAGATCACTTTTCGA
>JAULJZ010086248.1:0-12466 GCA_032270985.1 Heliamphora pulchella
ATTTTATTAAAATAAAATTAAATACTAAAAATATAGTTTTCAGTATACCAACCATAACAATCTCCCACTTATACTCACAACTATACTGCTATACATCTGACTTCCATACCCTCTACATGACCATCAAAAGTCTTAGCCGGTAAGCTCTTTGTAAGGAATCTACAAGTTTGTCTCCTGATGCAAGCTCTATGTCTGACTAAAAATCTGAGTCTGTGTACCCCAAAGGTACTAGACTGTCCGCCTGGTAAATCAACATATAATCCTTAGTCCTTTTTAGGTACATGATTATATCCTTTACTGTAGTCTATTACTCCTATCCTGGATTAGACTAATATCTGCTAACCATGCCAACGGCAAAATAGATGTCGGGTCTAGTGCAAAGCGTAACATACATGAAACTTCCTACTGCTGAAGCATAAGGAACCGCCTTCAACTTCTCTATCTCATCAGGAGTCTTAGGACACTGATCATTGGATAGAGTGATTCCATGCCTGGAAGGAATAAACCCTTTCTTGGAATCTTGCATGCTAAAATGAGCAAGGATATCATTAATATATTTTGCTTGTGATAAGCCCAACATCTTTTATTTTTGATCTCGCACAAGCTTGATCCCAAGGATGTGACTGGCTTCTCCCAAGTCCTTCATATCGAACTGCCCAGATAACCATGCTTTAACCATAGATAATGTCCCCACATCGTTTTCGATGAGTAAGATATCGTCTACATAAAGTACTAGGAAGATCACCACACTTCTGTCACACTTCTTATACACACATGACTCATCTGGACTTTGATTAAAATCATAAGACTTAATGGCTTGATTAAACCGAGTGTTCTAAGATCTCGATGCCTGCTTAAGTCCATAAATAGATCTCTTAAGCTTACACAACATGTGTTCTTGGCCCTTTGCAATGAATCCGTCTGGTTATATCATATAGATACACTCATCAATACTTCCATTAAAGAAAGCTGTCTTGACATCCATTTGTCAGATTTTGTAATCGAAATGAGCGACAATAGATAAGAGAATCCGGATAGACTTAAGTATGGCTACTAGCGAAAAGGTTTTCTCATAATTGATTCCTTCTTTCTGAGTGAACCCTTTAGCAATAAGCCTAGTTTTGAAGGTTTCAACCTTCCTATCTGCTCCTCTCTTCCTCTTGTAGATCCACTTACATCCAGTGGATTTTATCCCTTCGGGTGGTTCTACAAGTTAGAATACATAGATTCTATATCTGAATTCATTGCCCTTTGCCAAGGATCTACATTTTTCTCTTGAAGTGCTTCATTGTAGTTACAGGGCTTGGTATCTAGTTTTATTGGGATCCTATCAAAAGACTCTCCCAAGAACATATACCGGTCAGGCTGATGAACAACCCTCCCACTACGACAAGGCATTACCTGTGTCTGTGTACTAACAGTAACACGCTGTGCAGAATCAGAATCTTGTGCATCAGCACCCTATTCTTGATTTGCACCTGTCCCAATAATGGGATATCAGTGACTTGTTTCTCCGTTCTATTGGTATTTTCTCTCAGTTATTCCATAATAATTTTGCTTTTGAGCCTGAGATCCATAATATAATTCTCTTCTAAGAATCGTGCATTGGTGCTAACAATGACCTTTTGATCCTTAGAATTATAAAATAGACCACCATTCATTCTCTTGGGATACCCTACAAAGAAATAAATTTCTGTCCTCAGTTCCAACTTACCCACGTTCCCTTTCAGCACATGTGCTAGACACCCCCCAAATTCGAATGTGTTTCAGACTAGGCTTACGCCTGGTCCATAATTCTGTGAGAGTAGAAGGTACTGACTTAGAAAGTACTAAGTTCAAAATGTAAGCCGCTGTCTCTAAAGCGTGTCCCCAAAACGAATCGGGTAAACCTGGATAACTCATCATGGACCTTACCATTTTCATAAGAGTCCTATTCCTTCTTTCTGCTACACCATTCTGCTGTGGAGTGCCAGGTGCAGTCAACTGTGATGTAATCTCCTCCGATGACAAGTAGTCCTTAAACTCTCCAAAGAGGTATTTCCTACCACGGTCGAATCGTAGTTATTTGATACTTTTACCCAGACGCTTTTCTGCCTCCGCCTTGAATTTTTTAAATTTCTCAAAGCATTCAGATTTACGATGCATTAGGTAAATGTATTCATACCTTGAGTAGTCATCAATGAAACTGATGAAGTACTCAAAGCCACCTTTAGTTTGGATTGTCATAGGACCACACACAACAGAATGAACTAGCTCCAACGGTTCTTTAACTCTATAGCCTTTAGCCGAAAAGGGCCTCTTGGTCATTTTACCTTCTAAGCAAGATTCACAGACTGAAAGTGTCTCCACTTTCAATGAACTCAAAAGTCCATCTGCTACCAATCTGTTTATCCTTTTTAGATTAATATGACCCAAGCGTAAGTGTCAAAGAAACATTTGGTTGTAGGAGAGATTCGAGTAATAATATAAAGATCATCTACCAATGTACGAGAATAGATAATCCGTTTATTATCCTTAATAACCACAGAGTTATTAAAATAAACCAAATATCTGTCTTTAGCCAATCCAAAAATAGAAACTAAGTTCCTTCTAATAACAGGTACATAATGGCAATCTCTTAATATTAAAACCCGATCTCTACCAAAACTGAGAGTGGCATCTCCTACTGCAGCTGCTGTTACCTTTGTATTATTGCCCATAAGCAGGTAAATCTCCCCATCACTAAGTTGTCGAATTTCCTGGAACCCCTGCAACGAATTACAGACATTATTAGTAGCTCCCGTATCTACACACTAGGTACCGATAGATAATACCACTAAACATGTTTCCACAATCAGTGAAAAGAACTTACCTTATTTGTTTTGCCTTCTGAGGAATACTAGACATAGCTTTTTTTAGTGTCGAGTCTCGTTGTAGTAAAAGCATCTGCCTTTCGGCTTTTGCACACCAGTCCGTAGCCCACTAACTATCCTAGAAATCGTGTCTCCCTATTTCTGAACTTTTTTTTGCTTCATGCCTTTTGGCCTAGAGAAATTTTTTTTTTCAAAAACAAACACATTTTCTGGTATTGAAGAAATACCATTTGTAGTTAAAATTATATTCAAGTTACATTTTCAGTCAACAAAACTCAGTCACGTTAGTTTGTTTTCTTTAAGTATTAAAACGAGTGGGTTGAAAGCCATTTTAATCCTGAGAATCACATAATTAAAAAAAATCGTTAATTATGATGAGCAAAATTTTGAATTTATTTTAATTTAATTTCCTCTACCATTTTAAAATTAATTCGCCAGTAGCCTGATAACCTAAGAATAGCATGCCTCGATAGGAGGACATCTACTATCCTTCGTAAGACCAGACAGGCCAATTTCATTTAATTTTACTATCTAGGCAACTGATTATGCCAAGTAAAATTAATTAGTTGACATAGATTTTGTCCAGTATATAATAGCAGTGACTCGGATAAAGAGGATACTATTATATACTGCTAAGTGTTAACCATCACCTAATTCTAAATTAATCACTTCGCAATAAACCCTTCAGATGGAGAAGTGATCCACACTAACAATTATACAGAATTATCCTTAAAGGAGATTTTTACTGGCGATACCGCAATTAATCTGTCTGTTTGGGAGGAATGCCTTATTGACGACACGCAGGGTTTAATTGCATCACCTACAAACTGGTGATAGAGACCGCGAGATTTATCTGTGAATAAATTTCCTCTCCCACTTAGATTTTTAAAATATTTTTTAGGGTTATAAAAATCTGTTTAATTAAAATAAATTTATTAATTTTAAAAAATACACGATCTGAAAAAATTAAACATTTTTCCGTATACATGATTCTAAAGATTCTGATTTATCAAACCATCTTTTCGTGTTTAAATGCGTAACAAATAAAATTTAATAAACGCACAGATTTTTCTCAAGCTTTTTAGCTAAGGTAGTGATTAAAGGCATTTATTTATTTTATTTTCTATTCTATATTTTTTGAAAAATAATAATTTAGTTCGATTAAATATTTTTTTTTTCAGTTAATTAATTCAAAATCCAAAATTAATTCTCACGTTATTCTAAGATATCCGATTTTTAAAACAAATCATCTTAAACGTGATATTTTGTAAAAAATAAAATATATAAAGTTTTTTCATTTAATTAAAATTAATTAATTAAAAAAAAATTAATTTTATTTTTTATTACAAAATATTTTAATTAAAATCAAAATTTTGAATTAATTAAATTAAAATGATAAATAAAACAGATATTCAATCATCCACACAATATATATATATTCCGATTTTATGATCCAAATGAAACACTGAGGTGCTTTAGTCTCTCTAAGAGAGTCAGCTATTTCATTCTCTATTCACCTCTGATTCAGTGTCCTGATTGCATCAAGTTTTCTTGAAACTATCACATATATACTGATATATCATATAAATCTCATATACATCAAAAAAGTCAACACAAAGAAATCCCGGGAGAGAGAAACCACCAGCCACTGCTGGCGCCGCCTTGCCACCGCCTCATCCGAGCTCCGTTTTTTACGAGTTTTATATCATTAAAAAGTTCTCAAAATATGATTTTTTTATGTCAAAAATTCTGCTGAAAAAATGCTCGAAAAACGGCCGAGAAAACTGCCCGAACCTCAAAAAATGCTGCTGCCCGTCACAACACTACGCGACAAACTTCTTGGGGCTTTTCGACCTCTTCCCGAACTCAGCTTTCGACGTACTTTATTCCAAAAGAAAGCTCTCAAAAAGTACTATTTTTATATGAAAAAAATACTCAAAAAAAAGCCTGAAAAACTATCAAAAACACTGCTCAAAGCTGCAGCCTCCGCACCCAACGCCACCGCCTTTAACCACCAACTTTTCGATGTCGTTTTGACCTCATCCGAATTCCATTTTCAACGTATTTTATATCGTTGGAAAGCTCTTAAAAAGTAAAAAAAAAATTGTTAAAAAATTTACTGAAAAACAACCCAAATAACTATTGGAAAACTTCCTGGAAACTGCTACTGTAGCACCGTCACCACAAGAAAAAATCGCTGCTGTTTTTTTCTTTTTTAATGCACTGTTTGGCTTAGTTTTTTTTTTTTTTGTTTTTGACAGTATTTTGAGGTATACTTTACTACTATTTTATGTATAAAAAATTTTCCAAAAAATTATCTAAAAAATAGCCCAAAAAATCATAAAAACTACCGCTGAACCACCACCGGCAAAGCCATCGGAATCGGGCTATTTTGGTGATTTTTCTTGCTATTTTTGACTTATTTTTATGCTATTTTTTATACATAAATACTACAGAAAAACTCACCAAAAAAATCCAATTAAAACCATTAAAAACTTATCACGATCTGTGGCTCGTTAAAACCCGAACCACCGTTGATGTCGCCTCCATTCTTCGTGTTCATAGACATGTTCAACCTGTTCTTAAATAATCTAAATAGATATTTAAAAACATAAAACTAGCTATTACATCGATCTTATGTCCCGAAAGCTCATATTCAATCTATCACGGTCAACCCCCGTGATTAAAAAAATAATCATCATTCACACAATTCAATCAAACATGAAAAAATAAATGACGATCATAAAACCAGTATTAGAATGCTTGTAAAACAAAGTTAGCAATAGTTCTAAAACTACCCGGCCCCGATAATCAAAAACAAAAAATAAAATAGCTCTAATACCAATTATTGAATGCAAAACTGCCAAGATCTTTGTTTTTGTAAACGATTAACGAAAAAAATTAACTAGACGGGCAATCGCCAAAACGGGATCCAAATAAGACTTTTGATGACGAACAATCAAAATAAAACCCGTGCATCCGAAGTTAATTTAGAAGAATACATTTTTACCGGTCAAATCTTCAACTACGGTTTGAGTTCGAGTTGAAGCTTCTGTCAGATCTTCTACTGTATTCCCTTATGCGATTCCCGGATATAGTGTGGACTATAATCCTCCGAGAACTCGTACGGGTGTAGACACCTCAATTTGACCCCGCTCAATCTTAGGCGAATCCGATGATGAAAACAGGTGGAATAGTGCCTCAATACAATCCTCGGGAAGTGATATAAGCTCGGTATTTGAATCTGGAACCTTCAAACCAATGAAATTTTGTTAAACCATCGAAACTTGCTGCCCAAGTAACGCGACCGCCAACTTGCATTGTGGCGCCTGTAATAGAATTTTGTGGAAACCCTAGTCAAAAGTGGCAAACGCCACCTTTCATCATGGCGACCACCAACTCTCATTGTGGCGACCATCATAGAACTTTGTGAAAACTCCCAAAAACATGGCGACCGCCAACTCCGAATAGCCTGACGTGTCCCAAAACGTGGCAACATCTCATTGGTTGAAGAATTCTATAAATACCGTACCCCATCGTATGTTTTCAGTCCGAATTTTGAGTGAGAGAGACTCTGCCGATATACCAAGCAATTCCGAGCCCCGACGCCGAAGCCTTACCGAGATACCGAGTCTCGAACCTCCAATACCTACATTAAATCCTACATCACTTGGATCACCACGTGAGAATTGGCCCATTGAAGCACAATCCCCAACTTGAGGATTCCGCTATCCAGGTACCTCGCTTAGATCCCTGATCTTTCTAATCCTATTCTCTCTCTTTTAGGGTGATCGGATTATATCTAATTTCAATTCATGTATTCCTTTTGTTTACATAATTAATCTTGTCATCATTTACGTTATTTCATTTAATTTGGTTGTTTTAATTTCTTAGTTTACACTTTTACACTAAGCACATTATTTTTTTTTTAATTGATTCACTAATTAGTGTTAACATCGATTAACAATAAGAGTAAATAATGTCGTCATTGTTATAATATAAAGCACTTACAAAAAAATAGTCGTAATTATCAATATTACATCCATTTAAATTCTAGTATTTTATTCTCTTTTTTTAATATTAAATTAATGTTCAAGCATCATTTACTTTTCTTTTCTTTTAGTTAGTCTAGTCTCCTTTTTACTAACATTTCATTTTATTTTACTCATTTTTCTTGTACCATTAATTTAATACTTCATTTTAATTCTTAGCTTTTATTTTTTTTCCTAGCATTCCACTTCATTTTCATGTAATAATTAGTTTGTTGGTTTATTTTATTTTCTTTATTAGTTAAATATTCCTGTTCTTTTAGCTTAATTTTCTTTCAATGCATTAGTTATTTCCTTTTCATTTTGTTCTTGTAATTTTAGTGTAATGTTCTAATTTTTATTTTCTCTTTTTTTTATCTTCTTTTATTATTCATTTTATTTTCTTTAAATACCAATGCTACATTTTCTTTGCTTAAAAGTTTCTTAACTAGAATTAATCTAATTTTCTTTTTGTTAACTTCTATTTTTCATTTTCTTTTCTTTTTCTTTTAGAAATATTGTAATTTTTTTCTTCCTAAGTATTTTACTATTAGCTTTATTTTCTTTTTCAAGTACTTATCTTATTTATTTTTTCTTTTCTTTTCTTTTCTTTTCTTTTATTAAACTTAAAAATCATAAAAACCTCATTTTTTAAACTAGATTTTATCTTTAAAGTATAATTTTTCTTTTGATTTCTTCTTCCTCTTATTTTCTTCTTTTAAGATATAAAATATGAATAGCTAGGTTTTCTTTTAATAGTTTAAATAAACATTTTTCAACCTTTTTATTTTCGCATCATTTTCTTTTACAAACTTCTTTTTTTTTTATTTTTTTTAATTCTTAAATTCTCTTTTATCATTTTCTTTATCAATAAACTTTCTTTTAAGCATAAAATTCGCATGCATCTTTTTATCTTTTCATCATGTTGAAGTTAATTTGGCTTATTTTGACAGTATGCATATTTTAGTTACTTTCTTGGTAGCAAATCATGTTTAGGTAATTTTAGTATATTTAGCCTATTTTTATTATTTTATTTGAATCATGCTAGTTTAGTTTATTTTATGAATATTGCATATGGTTATGTGTTTCATGTATCCTTTAAATAGAAATTGCATGCTATAGGATTTAGGATTTCTCTTTTGACATTTGTTTGTTTTGGAGTGTTATGTACATATTTTATGTATTTTTTATACTTAATTTTGAGTATTCTCTCTTCATCCCCATTTTTTTTATTTGTATGCACTTGAGAAATTCTATTAAAGAACCAATGATAATTAGTAGAGGCCAACCTTATGGTTGGGCGAATGGAGTGCCTAACACCTTCCCCGATTTGTACCTTAGCCCCCGGACTCTCTTTCTCTAGTTTAACATTTCCAAGATCAGTAGCCAATTTTGTTTTTCTTAGTTTTTCTCAAAAACTAAGTGGCGACTCTATTTTCAACAAAAGAGGTTTTCAAAATTTAATTTTCAAGGTGTTAAAACATTTTCAAAATGTCCTTTGAATTCCCTTATTTTTGATCCCTAAATTCCAAAGCCACAGTATTTTATGGCGACTCTGCTGGGAACTGGTTTCCAAAATCAAATAAGAGGGCTAGACTCAAAAGCATCATTGGTTCTTAATATGAATTTCTCATTTGCATTTTCGCATGCATAAGCATTGTTCTTCAAACCCCCCCTGCCTAGTCGATCTGATGCCCTGAACGTTAATTCGTTTCGGGGATTGTTGGGAAAACGGGCAACCCTTGTTGACTGTATGCTATCATATGTGCAGTAAAAGAGTTCGGACATACTGTTTGACCATGTCCTGCACCACTCTAGGTATGGAAGGTATATACCCGGCTCTATTCAAAAGATACCCTGTTCGATTGACAAAAATCGGCTTTTTGCATATAGTGAACTTAGACCCCCCCAATCAGGTACTGCTAACCCTAATAGGATTATGTGTTTTTTTGTTGTGTGTTTTGGTTGTATATTGTTAGGATTGTTTGTTTGGATTAGGCTAGTTCTTTTTCCAGATTTAGCCCAGGTTTTCTGTTATCCTTTGATTAGATTAGTTTCTCGCCTTCGGGTTCTTACCCAGATTTTTCCCTTCACCCTGATCAGTTTCTCACGCCGTAGTTCTCCTCCTGGGGTCATGCCCGTATTTTGTTCTGACACCTCTAGGATAGTCTATCTCTTCTCCGGGTTCTTCTCGTATTGTCAGTTCTTCCTTGTTGATGTATTAGGCTTCTTCTTGGGGTCATATCGATGTTTCGTTTGGACCTTTAAGATTATTTCTCCCCTTTCGATTTGTATTAGGCTTCTTCCAGATTTTTTTGCAAGATTACCATTGGGCCAAGAAAAGTACGGTCAACACTTGTCTGGAAAAGATCAGTGATAGGAAGACTGTGTAGGATATCTGAACAGCCGACTGAGTTAGCTGGAATGGTAAAAAATGAGATGAATCTGGCAGCCCTAATAAGGGCAATTACTGATATACAGAGAGCCGTAGAGCAACAGACCCAAGCACAAGTGCAATGTCAGGCACAGATTCGGGCAATTCAGGCATGTATCCCTGTTGTGAATGGACAACCGAATGAGACGAACGAGAATGGAGAGGACCTGTGGGATGACAATCAAGCCCCCCGATGGACCACAAATCGCTCCACCACCACCACAGAATCCTCGACATGTGATAATTGAGGAAGAAAATACCGCTCAGCCCAAAGAGTCTGCATTAGTCGAGAAAATTGACCGGATGGAGAAGGTCCTTAGAAAGGAAAAAGTAATAGAAGAATATATGCTAGACGTAGGTGGTCTGTGCCTATTCCCAGATGCGAAGCTACCAGAAAAGTTTAAAACGCCTGACATGGAAAAGTTTGATGGAACCAGAGATCCCAGAATTCATCTCCGAATGTATGTAAGTACCCTGTCGCCAATGGGAATTGATGACTAGTTGAAAGCCCAGCTCTTCCACCGATCTCTTTCTGGGGCTGCCCAAAAATAGTTTCTCTCTCTTGATGTAGCTAAAACCAGAACTTGGGAAGATATTGCAATAGTTTTTATCAGCCAATATAGTTACAATGTTCAACTGGATGTGACTACTCGAGAGTTCGAAACGACCCGACAGGAGAACAGGGAGTCTTTCGTCGATTTCCTGACCCGCTTGAGGGGTAAGGCTGCAAAAATGACAAATCAGCCCTCTGAAAAGGAGCAAGTCCGGATCGTTGTAAAGAATCTGCAACCCCCCCTGAAATGCTATCTGATCACACAACCTCTTTCCACATTTGAGCAATTGTTTGACACCGGGGTTCAAATAGAGGATGCAATCCAGTCTGGGGACATTGAAAAAGTCGAGCCGAGCCAAAAACCATCGAGAAGGACTTTCCCTGCAATCAACCAAAATCCATCCGCTGCTCGCTCGGGCGAGGTCAACCTTTTAAATCCTTTTTCTTCCACCTATCTAGCAAATAACCTTCACCAATCAAACAATAGCCAACAGCAACAAAAGTCGAGGAGGGTCTTCACCCCCCTCAATATTTCTTTGTCCACTGTCCTGAATTGACTCGTCGAGAAAGGGCTCCTCAAACCATTAGATCCCATGCCTGTTCCTGATCCCCTACCACCAAGGTTTAATGCTTCCCAATACTGCGCTTTCCATCAAGGTCGTGGGCACCTAACAGACAAGTGCATGAGACTCCGCCATGAGATTCAGAATCTCATTGACAACAAAGTGATCCCTCCTTCATCATCTACCCCAAAACCAAATGTCACTACTAATTCGCTCCCGAATCATGCCAGGCAAGATGGAGTGAATTACATGTCTTTTGGCGAATCAGAGGACCCAAGTCAGCATATCTATTCTGCACGGCTACCACGCCCACGTGTTTTGTCTACTGAAGAACAGTCAGCATGTTCATTTGTCATGATTAGAGGCAGTCGAGATAGGATAGAAGAATGGAATGATAACGCCTGGGAATGGTATCGACCGCTAATCCAAGTCTACCAACAAGAAGAGGAGCGTAACGAAGAAGATGATTGGCCATTAGATTATCCGGCCTGACCCTATGGATTTGGCCACGTGCTTGATGGAATCACCCTTCCCCAACTTTTTGAGGAGGAGGTACACGTCGACGATATGCAATCCTATTGGTTGGTAAGGATTGTGTTGAAATCTGACAGGGCCGAATGGACTAATTTTTGGGCTACTCAGGAACAACAGATAAACTTTATCAAGGAGAAAATTTGGGAGGAAATTGACAATACCTGGGCTATAGAAGATGACGAAGAGAGGAAAGGAAGATTGGCGATCACTGATTTAAGTGATTTATGGACATTCGAGAGCCCTCCACTTGTGAACGAGTTACGACAGGGCAGTGACACAATAATAGGATTATGGGATCCTGAAGAGAGTGTAGAACATCTCACCAGAAGCGGACGACACTTCAAGCCAGCCCAACTGAAAATAGGGCAGCCGAGTGCAAAAGAAAAGGAGAAAGAATAGAAAGAGGAAGATGATGCAGTGTTGAGACAATTGAAGAAGACACAAGCCAACATCAGCATTTGGGGGCTACTGATGGCCTCGCACAAACACAGGCAAGTTGTGTTGAAAGTTTTGAATAAGGCCAGTGTCCCGATAGAGGCCACCCCGGAACAGTTAATTGGGCTCATCTTGCCAGCCGCTGAACCAAAGGTCATTTCCTTTTCTGATAAGGATCTGCCTGCTGAGGGAAGAAGCTACAATAAGCCGCTTCACATCACCGCTAAGTGCCTAGAAAAATGGGTCCCGGTGACCTTTATCGACAATGGATCTGCTTTAAACGTCTGGCCGTTGAGAATAGCCATTTGCTTAGGGATGAGACCAGACCAGTTCACTCCCTACAATCAAGGAGTGCGAGCTTATGATAACACAAGAAGGGATGTACTAGGACTAGTAACGTTCGCTGTTTCGGTAGGCCCACTGGAGACATCAGCTGAGTTTCACGTGTTAGACGTGCCAGCCTCCTTTAATTTGTTGCTAGGCAAACCGTGGCTACATGATCCATATGTTCAGGCGGTACCTTCTACCCTCCACCAAAAACTAAAATTGATTAAGAATGGGGCAGCGTTGACCATTCATGAAGAGGACAGCATCCATCCCCCGAGAGAAAGAGAAGGCGCAACTCTATTGGAGGTCCAACATAGCAAAGATGACGTGCTGCTCAGTGGTTTTCAGTTCAATGAAGCACAGGTTGTTCAAACACTGATGAATGAGGAAGAAAGGTATGTTAACCCACGAGCTTTAACAATGATGAGAAAAATGTCCTTTTTCCCCGGCATGGGATTGGGACGTAAACTGCAGGAAATCCCGAAACCCATTCAGGTATTGCCGACTTCACACCATTTTGGTCTTGGGTATGAGCCAACGGAAGAAGATTTGGAAGGGCCTAGAAGGGGACGAAAGGCCAATTATTCTGGAATGCTCAATGGATACTTCGTCAAGGAAGGGGAATATTTCCCATATTGTGGCTTTCTAGAGCCATGGATCAATGAAGAGACTAACCAAAAGCTGCCGGGGTTGGAAATCTTTTTCAACCATCAATTGTCCGACACCGAGGAAAAAGAGAC
>JAULJZ010086259.1:0-12466 GCA_032270985.1 Heliamphora pulchella
TTAATTTTATTAAAATAAAATTAAATACTAAAAATATGATTTTTAGTATACCAACCCTAATAATCTCCCACTTATACACAAAACCATGCTGCCATATGTGGCTTTGGGATTTAGGGGTCATTTTAAAAAAATGTTCAAAAATAAGAAGTTCAGAGAATGTTTAGAAAAATCTCTTAACACATTGAAAACTAAATTTTGAAAACCCCTTTTGTTGAAAATAGAGTCGCCACTTAATTTTTGAGAAAAATTAAAAAAAATAAAATTAGCTACTAATCTTTAAAACGTTAACCAGAGCAAAAGGGTTCGGGGGTTAAGGTACAAATCGGAGAAGGTGTTAGGCACCCTGTTCGCCTAACCGTAAGGTTGTCCTCTACTAATCATCATTGGTTCTTTAATATGATTTCTCAAATGCATGTAAATAAAGAAAATGGGGGTGAAAAGACAACATTCAAAATTAAGTTTAGAAAATACGTAAAATATGTACATAACACTCCAAATTAAAATAAATAAAATGAAAAAATTCTTAGTCCTATGGCATGCGATTTCTAACTAAATGATACATGAAACATATCCACATGCAATATTATTTAAGCAACCTAAACTAACATAATTTGGTTAAAAGAACAAACATGCTAAGTTGCTAAAATTATCTAAACATAAATTGCACAAAAATGAACTATACAATTTTAAAATAAAGTAATCAAACCCTAAACTAATATGTACAATATGCATATTATCAAATTATCTAAAAGTATTTAAAAATTTTATGTTAAAAACTAACCAAAACAATAAAATCTAATAACAAATATTTTATGTATTAACAAATAAATATTTGAAACTCTAATTTGAAGAAGAACGAAATAAAAGAAAGCTTACAAGCCAAAATAAAATGTTAGAAAATGCTTGTTTAAACTACTAAAAGAAAATCTTATGGTTTATTTTTTATACTTTTTGAACAAAAGAAAAGAAAAGAAAAACAATAGAAATGAAGTAAACAGATGAGTTTTTAATTATTATTAGAGGAGAAAATTACACTATTAACATGAAAGAATAAAAAAATGAGAAGAACATTAACTAACATAAAAGACATTTTTATCTTTTTTTGTGCTTTTTTGTGGTTAATAAAAGCAAAGAACAGAAAAATACTATACAAGAAAAAATTAAGTTGACAAAGAAAAATTTTAAAAGAATAAAAAAAGATTTAACATTTTATACTTTTAAAAGAGAAAATAAAAGAAAATGAAGAAAAATAAAAGAGATGAAAAGAAAAATAAAATTTTTCTTTAAAGAGAAAATTATGATGTTCTTTTATTGTGATTTTTGGTTTAACAAAGTAAAAAAAAATAAAGATAAAAGAAAATAAAATAATAGAAAAGAAAATTATACTAATGAAAGAAAGAGAATAAAAGTTAGAAAAATAAAAATTAAATTAAATTAAAAAAATTAAATTAAAAGAACATCTAAGCTAGTATCAAAAGAACATTTAGGTTGGTATTAGCAAAAGAACAATAAACTAAAATTAAAAGAGAAAGGAAAAAAATACTAATATTTAAATGAAATATAAAATTAAAACTTAAAAGAAAGATAAAATAAAGATATTATAAAGAAAATTTAAAGCTAATAAATAAAGTGCTAAAAAAAGTAAAATTAAAGTAATGCTAGAAGAAAATAAACACTAAAGTAGAAGAAAGTAAAATGGAGCATTAAACTAATTAATACATGAAAATAAAATAAAATGCTATTAAAATGAAACTTAGACTAAAAGAAAATTAAATACTAGAACATTAAATTAATGTAAAAGGAAAAAAAAAGAAAATAAATAAAATACTAGAATTTAAATGGATGTAATATTAACTATTACAATCACTTTTATGTAAGTGCATTGGATTATAACAATTAACAATATTGATAAGTTGTAATTATCAAAAATATTAGCACTATTTAATGACTAAATAATTCATAATAAGCTTAAAATGTAAGTAAGTAAACCAACAAAACAAGTAAACTACGTAAGCTAAAACATGAATTTAAATATAAGTAAAACAAGAATGTAATTGGAACGAATACGTGAAAATTAACTTGATCACTCCAAAAGTGAAAAGATGGAGTTAGAAGGACCGGGGATTCAAGCAAAATACCTGGATTGCAAAGGGATCCTCAAGTTAGGGAATGTGGGTTAGCAATTTGATCCTTAGGCAATGATCCAAGCTAGGGTTTGGGACTATCGGAGGCTCGGATCTCGGTATTTCAGCAGAGTTTAGGCGTCGGGGCTCGGAATTGCTCAGCGACTCAGCAGAACTTCTCTTACTAAACTTCTCTCTAATTTTCTATCTTTGAAAACGTACCATAGGTACGGTATTTATAGAATTCTTCAACCAATGAGATGCTGCAACGTTCTAAGGCATGTCAGGCCATTTGGAGTTGGCGGCCGCCATGTTTAAAAAGGTTCCACAAGGTTCCATTGGCGGTCGCCACAATAAACATGGGGGTCGCCACTTCTGGCAATGACTTGGGCAACAAGTTATCGATAGTTTGGTCAACTTCATTCGTTTTGAAGATTTCTGATGGTTTTTGATGGTCGGGTTCAATTACCGAGCTTGGAACACTTCCTGAGGATCGAACTAAGACACTATTCTAACTATTTTCATCATCGAATTCACCTAAGATTTGGTGGGATCAAATTAGGGTGTCAACAGTTGCCCCTCTTTGATATAACTTGCATAGCAACGCGTGATGAAAGTTATATCAAAGATCCAGAGACAACAGCTATTTGACCGAGCCGTTAATCTTAAGCCACAAACACACAAGTATGCACATGATGTTGGTCGTGCTCGAATTTTTATCAAAGTGCCTACGTACCCCTTTGCCAGGAATCTGACCAAAATGTAGTTTCTGGGGCAAAATGTAAAGATGCAAGATAAGAAAGACAATGCAGATGCTAACATGATGCAAATGTTGGTATGATCAAACAAATCCTAAAAATTGAGTTAAGATCTAAAGGGAGTGCAAACAAATCAAAGATCGAGTTAATATCTAAGAACTTGGCTGGGGATAAAATAATTAAAAGGATCGAGTTAAGATCCAAGAAATTATCTTAACCGGGAAAACAATCACAAATTGATCGGTCGAGTTAAGACCTGAAAATTCGGGACAAGGCGTGAGATAAAAATAATCAAAAGCCAAGTTATGGCTTAAAATTAAATTTATCGGAGTGGAAACCGCGAATGAATAGGTCGAGTTAAGACCTGAAAATTCGGGACAAGGCGTGAAATAAAAATAATCAAAAGTCTAGTTACGGCTTAAAATTAAATTTATCGGAGGAAAACCACGAATTAATAGGTCGAGTTAAGACCTGAAAATTCGAGACAAGGCGTGAGATAAAAATAATCAAAAACCTAGTTACATCTTAAAATTAAATTTATCGGAGGAAAACCGCGAATTAATAGGTCGAATTAAAACCTGAAAATTCGGGACAAGACGTGAGATAAAAATAATCAAAAGTTTAGTTACGGCTTAAAATTAAATTTATTGGAATGGAATCATCGCAAAAAGATTGGGCAGCAAAAATAAAATTTTAAGGAAATCATCACAATGTCTGACAATTACCATTATTATAATATATTTTTATTTTTGTTAACAAAAAGTTTTTGAATAATGCAAACAAAATAATGCATTCGAGTTAATATGCACATAAATAACACGTAATAAGGAAACAAACTTATTGATAAATTTTTGAGAATCATTTTTGTTAATAAGGTGCATACAAAAATAAAATAAAATATTTACAACTAAAAGAATATATAATAATCATAACAAAAATCGCCCAAACGGCCCCTTAAGAACCCCAAAATGTTATTATGACATTCTGACATGGCGGTCACCATGACTGATGGGACGTGACGGTTGACAACATGGCGGTCGCCAAGACAGAATCCCTCTGACATGGTGGTCGGTCACTTAAAACCCTTATAACATAGCGGTCGCCATGTGTCCCCTTACAAACCTGGCGGACACCATAATAGAAGATGGCGGCCGCCAACTCCAAATGCGGATAAGGATCTTTGAAGCGCGCGGGGTGGGCTCATTCGTGCATACCCTCTCTCTCTCTAACCTCCCTGCGCTCTCAAACTCTCTCTCGCTCTTTCTTGCTACCAAACTCTCTCTTGCTTTCTTCTTGCTCCTTCTTGTTATCACACGATGTTTACTCTACTCTTCGTGAGTCCGTTCCTTTTCATGGCGGGCTTAGGCCAGGGAGATGATGACTTGGGAACGCGTCAGGGCCCTTCTGCTGCTGGGAGCTCCTCCATGGAGATTCTCGGGGGTACGTCCACTAGTCAGCCCGCCGGCCGGGTTACCACCACTCAACCTTCCACTGCGCTGGGTGCGATGGATGGCCTTGTATTCGAGGCGGAGCGCGTGTCCCGCCGTGCTGAGGAGGTGGCATGGGCGGCTGCCGATGCTGGGGAGGGCCATCTAGCTCCCTTTGATCCACATATATATGCTTCGGTCCCTTATCGCATAGTATCCCACGGGATTAGGAACTACAAGCCACCCACGGAGTCTGTTGCTGCGGATGTATTGTTGCGAAAGCCCGACCACCACATCTCTCGACAGCGACTTTCGGTAGGTTCCCTATTTTTACTGTTTCAAATCCAAAGCGTGTTTTTATGATATAACAAATGTAGACGCATGCCTAGGATCCCCTATATGATATGATAATGATTTGATTGATGATGATGATTACTGTGATGATTTGTGCATGATTTTTGAGATTTGAATATGCAAAACATAGCTTTAGGTACTTATTCAAAGGTGTTTAAAACAGTAAGAATATTAGGATTTGAACAAACAATAAAATGGGCAATTTATTTTATCACGAAAAATAAAGGGTTTGAAATTTATTTTATTTTATTTTATTTTAAGGAAAAATATAAAACTAAGGGATTGATATTTTTTATTTTTTATTTTTTATTTTTTGGGTTAGACATAAAAATCTAAGGGGTTGAATTTTTTTTTTGGTTTTTTTTTTGCATGAAAATTAAAGAAAGAATTTTATCAGAAATCCTAGAAAATTAGAGGCAATGTTGTTGAAAATTCTAAAATCGAGGATAAATTTTTTATAAAAAAAATCACAAACTTTAGAAATTTGAGGGGTATTTTTTTTATTTGAAAATCTAGGAAATTAGGAAAAAATATTTTTAGAATTTTAAGAAAAAATTTTAGAAAAACCTTAGAAAGTTAAGAAATATTTCTAGAAAAAACCTAGAAAATTAAGGAAAATTCTAAAAAAAATCCTAGGGAATTTTGGGAAAAATTCTAGAAAAATTTTAGAAAATTTTGAAAAATATTTAAAAAAGTCCTAGAAAAATTTTAGAAAAATTCAAGAAAATTCTAGAAAATTAAAAAAAATTAGGAAATCAAGGAAAATTGTAGAAATTTGGGGCAAATTTTTTTTAAAAACTCCTAGAAAATTATAAAAAATCTTAGAAAATTAAGAAAAATATTAGAAAATCCTAGAAAATTGAAATTTTTTTTGAAAATTCTAGAAATTGAGAAAATAATTTAAGATAATTCTAGAAATTTTTTAAAAAATCTTAGAAAATTAAAGAAAATTGGAACAAAATGAGGCAAAATACCAACATTAAAGAGAAGATTTTCTTTGCCCCTTTTTTATTATTATTTTTTTATTTATGTATTTTTTTTTATTTTAACACAAAAACATGGAGATCTGCCTGGTGTACCAAGACTTAGGGTTCCTAGTCTTTTAGTAGGGCGTGCAAAAACTAAAGTATCGTCTCTTACACACAAACCTAGGGTTAAGGTGCCTAGTCTTTTTCTAGGACTTGAAAGAATCGAAGGGTTGTCATATACACACGAACCCAGGGTTTGGGTGCCTAGTCTTTCCCTAGGGCTTTAAAGAAACGAAGGATCGTCACATACACACGAACCTAGGGATAGTGTGCCTAGTTTTCTAGAGTTTAAAAGAACCGAAGGGTCGTCACTTACATACGAACCTAGGGTTAGGGTGCCTAGTTTTCTAGGGCTTGAAAGAACCGAAAAATCGTCACATACACACGAATCTAAGGTTAGGGTGCCTAGTTTTCTAGGATTTGAAAGAACTGAAGGGTCGTCACTTACACACAAACCTAGGGTTAGGGTGCCTAGTCTTTTTTAGGGCTTTTTAAACAATCGAAGGGTCGTCACTTACACACGAACCTAGGGTTAGGGTGCCTAGTCTTTTTCTAGGATTTTTGAAAGAACTGAAGAGTCGTCACATACAATGAACCTAGGGTTAGGGTGCCTAGCCTTTTTCTAGGATTTGAAAGAACCGAAGGATCGTCACATACACACGAACCTAAGATTAAGGAGATTTGCCTAGATATTTTCCTACACTCTTCTTATTTGATCTTCCCTTTATGTTAGAGGTTTCGGAGGTTCTGCCTCCGAAGAGGTGTTAGAGTGGTATGATGCCCTCCCTGCTACTAGCCGGGCCATTATTGATGCCTCCGACTTTGCTAGATTCATACCTCTGTTGGGTAGGACGAGCAATAACCAGGTCTGGCTGATGGTCCTGGCTGAGCGGTGGGGGCATACCTCCAACACTTTCCATTTCACCACCTTCGAGGCTACTCCGACGCCTCTAGATTTCGCTCTGATCATTGGCATTCTGGTCGATGGAGCGCCTATTCCATTTGATCCATCCAAAGCTCGGTCTGCCGACGCGCTGTTGTATTTCCTCGAAGCCATCCCTGCACAGATAGACAGAGACCCGGTTCGATACACCTGGTTCTTCGAGCGCTTCCGCCACTTCCACTGCTTTGAGCCCCGCCACTTCGAGTGAATCGTCCGAGGCTTTTTGATGTATATGTTTGGCACCTCCTTATTTTCGAACAAAGAGAATATCATCCTTCTGCATTACCTTGACGCCCTCGCTTGTTTGGACCGGGTTGCTTCATTGGACTGGGGAGGAGCTGCTCTTGCCACCCTCTATGGATTCATGCGGACACTGACCCGATTTTTTTAGTAGCTTAGAGTCGGGGGATACTGGCGGGTATGGGAGGTATGATTTAGTTTTTGCATTTTTCCATTCATTTCCATTCTTTTGTTATCAATTATTTGCTGGTTGACACCTTCTTCTTTGCAACTGTGGACTTACGAGTTCCTCGGGCTTCATGTCCCGGCGAACTCTGCAACAGACCCTCTCGTTATTCCCCGAGCAGCCTGATGGTCCCAAGGGCTAAAGGGGAAGAAGGCCGAGGGGAAGGACATTGACCGCTTTCGAGTCTCCTTGAACCGGCTGACTCCCGAGCAGGTATCATTTTTACTGTTTTCTGCGCTATTCTCTGTACTGCACATTGATCACTGTATTCTGCACACTGGCTATCAAACTGTACTGTATTCACTGCTTATTGTTCTCTATTTGCACTATTCTTTGAATTACTGTAGGTTCACTGGGATGTCTGGTGAGGAGTGGAGGATCGGGCCGACGTAGATCTGATGCGCAGCCGGGATCTCACCTCGATGCGGGTCCTACTAGAGGGACCATTCAGCAGGGAGTACTCTCTTGGTGAGCGAGTGGTTCGCCAGTCACTTGGCCTTGATCATTTTCGGATACCGGTGGTTCCTCCAGCCTGCATGCGCCGGACTGATCATCAAGGCCGCGTCGACTAGCTGTTGGAGACGGTGGGGACCCTAGTTTTGGAGCTACTGGTGGCGAAAGGGGACTACACAGCCTGGGTCCGGGCACACCTGATGGGTCCCTTAAGTCCTGGCCCGGCTGCCCCTGGTGGCAGAAGGAGAGGACGAGTACCAGAGGTAGCCGACGCCAGTGCTGCTGCTGGAGTCGTTGCTGCTGTTGATGATGCTGGTGGAGGGATGAGGAGTCCGGAGATCCCATGGGAGATCCAAACAGTAGCATATGACTACCCCTTTCCTCTGCCGGTTCATGTTCCATCGGCACCTGAGTTCAGGGCTAAGCTTAGTCAGGTTTGTCTTGGTCTTTTTTTTTTCTTTTATCTGATTACTTACTTTCTTTGTTCGTCTATTTAAACTGCCTAACATCTTTTTGCAGGTTAACCAGGCATGGCTGGATCATCTGCTGCTGTTGGTCCTTACCGGTCAGAGAGCACTGATCCATAAGCTTAATGCCAATGTCCGAGCAGCCGGTATTTCATTTACTCCAGTAGCTGTAGTAAGTGTCTTCACAACTTTGTTTATTCTTTCTCCACTTTTTCTGTACTCTATTTTTATCCCTATTTTTCTTCTCATAGCCTCCAATCCCAGCTGCTGGTATAGTACCTCCACGGGCTCCGGGTCCTCCCCCAGTTCCAGTCTCGGCTCGAGGTCGCGGGTCTCGTGCTGCTTCTTCTAGAGCTCGCCCTAGAGGATCCGTATCTTTTGCCAGGTGCCGCTTCAGAGCCATATCTTCTTCTTCTGGCAGTGATGATGGTGACGATGACATCGAGCGGCTCTTCGAGGATGTCAACTCAGATGAAGCCGATCCTTCCTCCCGCCGAGTCCGCCCGAGACATGTTTAAGAGAGAGAGAGCTCCCCACTCCCCAGTTACATTTATTTATCTGACACATTTATTTTGATGGGCCTGGGTGCCCCAATTTGATACATTTTTATACATTTACTTGATCCATGGGCATTCGTGCCCCAACTTATTATTTATTGGGCCTAAGTGCCAAGTTTACATTATATTACCTTTTATGCATGTTTGGGCCTTCTTGTCATTTTATTGCTTGATATTCATCTACTGTGTGATTCTCTCTTATTTACTGCTCAAACTGTCTCGTATGTATAATGCGAATGTCAACATTTTACACAATCCACAGAAACTGCAAACTGAATACACCTGCCATATTTGAACATGGCGGCTGCCATAGTCCAACTTGGCGGTCTCCACTTTCATCCTGGCAGCCGTCTAGTCAAAGTGATGATGTCACTGTACGGTGCTTTTCAAGTTAGCGGTCGCCAACTCCAAGGTGGCGGCCGCCACAATGAGTGTGCTTTTTATCGAATTTTTGGTTTTCCGCCTTTTCCTACCTTACAAACACAGCCCTGGAGGCTCCCTTTTTTGTTGCTTCTCATTCAGAATGGCTGATCCTCTTTCTGCATGGATTGAGGCATTTTCCCAAATCGAACGTTTGAACTTTGCCCCTTTTGGTACCAACTCCTTGTTTTCTCTAATGACTATGAAGGTTGATGGTCCCATGTTGAAAGCAACTGCTCAGCTGTGGGACCCACAACCCCACGTCTTCCGTTTTGGCCTTGAAGAACTATGCCCCACTATGGACGAATTTGCTACTATTTTAGATTTGGCTCCACGAGGCTCCGTCGTGGTTCCTACCTTCTTCCTTTCAACTAGGCAGCGGGTGATGCAACTTTATGGCCTATCTAGGATGGAGGCCTCCTTTTTGACATCGGGTGACTACCTTGGCATTCTGTGGCTTGGTGAGAGGTTTCATCCCACCGGTGACCTTAGTGACCTCAGTTGTTAGCTGCGGCGACGTTATGCCCTTTGCTTCTGTCTTCTTACCTGGTATCTTCTTGTCCCTCCTGACGGGCGAGTTAGCTGTGCATTGGTTGACATTGCTAGTCAAATGTGGATGGAAAAGGATTTCGTTCCTCTTATCTTAGCTGAGACACTGTTAGGCTTAGACGCTATTCATCGTGGTGAGACTACCACTTTTGCTGACAACCCCTTACTTTTTCAGGTAAACTCAAACCTATCTCTTTACCTAGCTCTCTGTTAAACTGTGAAGCTTTTCTCTCACTGTTCTAACTTTTACTGCTGATCTGGCTAATAGAGAAGGTAAATCTTGTGCAAAAACCCCCTACTGACAGACACAGTGCTGCATCTTTCCTTTACCGCCCCCGTTATCAGATATGCGACACCGAGACAGCTTGACGACAGTACCTTACTTCTCTACTGGCCCAGATATCACCTGGCAATGCCCTAGTGGCATATTCTTGTTATGACTCTGACCACTATGGACCACCCTAGTGTTCTACTGGCCAGCTTGTGTCAGATTACCTTCTATTACCCCCATCGGATCATGCGACAGTTCGATCGTAATCAGATCATCTTTCCCAGTATTCGAGGCTGTCTGTTCTCATCCATACTACGGGCCCCGTTACTATCATCATATCAGGATGCCTGGCCATCTCGCTCATTGATGGAGATACATGAGTTGCAGTGTCCCGATCTTTGCGCTAAATACAAGTTATGGCTGATGCAGGATCGGGAGAAGAAAGATAAAGATGCAGAAAAACAAGCAGCAAAAAGACGGAGAACTTGAGGCATCTTGCTTTGTTTTGAAAATTTTATAGCTTTCTATTTTATTTTGTTTGTAGAGTTTAGAACTTGCGTGCCCTTTCTTTTATTCAAACACTTTGTAGTTCTGATCGAAGTAATAACAAACTCCTACTTTATGTTTAAGATGGTTTAAATTTATTCAAAGTTTTAATAACTTTATTATCAAAATTCAGAAATTAATTTGCATTGGTCTTATTTAGATTCTAAGATGGTTAAGAACGAAGAATGTGGCCAAACTTCTTAAAAGAAGCTGCCTACGTATCCAAAAAATATGGAATCAGGCCATAACGTAGTTCGGGCTCGATTTTCACTCGAGTATTGGCACTCTCCTTTTGTGATGTCATAACTTTTGCCATGGTCACCCTTTCAGGTTTTCGGCCTTGTGGGCTGCTCTAACTTTTACCTGAGTTGCCTTTTTTTTGGTTTTCAACTCAGCGAGCTTCTATTTTATCTTTATTTTTACCACAAGAATAGTACTTTTTGAGCTGATTGAGATTAACTGGGGAGGAGATATATTTCCATCCAGATCTATAATGATGACTGCACCACCGGTCATGATGGTTTTTATCAGAAATGGTCCGGACCAGTTTGGCTTGAATTTGCCTCTCGAGTCGAAGATAGGAGCTCTGATTTCTTTGAGAACCAAATCTCCTTCTCTGAGGTCCCGAGTCTTGACCTTCTTATTGAATGCCCGAGCTATCCTCCTTTGATAACCTTGTACATGAAATAGAGCCTACAACCATCTTTCATCAAACAAGAGCAACTCTTCCATTCGGTTCCGCTGCCATTCTGCTTCTGGAATACTGGCCTCAGCCACTACTCTCAGCGAAGAAATTTTCACCTCAATGGGAAGCACGGCTTCCATCCCGTACACTAAAGAGTATGACGTAGTTCCGATTGAAGTTTTGATTGACGTTCGGTATCCCCAGAGTGCAAATGGTAGATGTTTCGGCCAATTTTTATGTGAGTTGATCATCTTTTACAGAATTTTCTTAATATTCTTGTTTGCTGCTTCAACTGCTCCATTGGTCTGCGGCCGATATGGTGAGGACTTATGAGCTATTATCCGGTATTCCTCAAAAAGACCCAAGACCTCCCCTTGGAAATGTGAGCCATTATCCGAGATGACCTCATGGGGAACTCCATACCGGCAAATGATATTTTGCTTGATGAACTTAGCAACATGGGAGGCTTTCAACACCGAGTAGGAAGCTGCTTCCACCCACTTGGTGAAATAGTCGATGGCCACTAAGATAAACACATGTCCATTGGATGCCTTCGGCGTTACTCTGCCAATCACGTCGATGTCCCATACTGAGAATGGCTAGAGTGATGTCTGGTTGTACAGCTGAGACGGGGGAACGTGCATAAGGTTTGCATGAATCTGGCATTTGTGGCACCTCCACACAAAGGATCTTCTTAACTAACATATTTCCACTCATGTGTGGCCCACAGACTCCTGCGTGTTTTTCTTTCATCAGTTCTTGGCCCTCTTTCGTGTTTACACACGGCTTATTGACCCCAGAATGTCTTCGTTTATATAATCTGCCACCGTAAATGACAAATTATGCAGATAATCTTCGTATTGCCCTTTTATCCTTCTTGCTAGCAAACTTAGGATACTCTCCCATCTGCACGAAATTCTGAATGTCAAAATACCATGGAAGATTGTCAGTGTTGTCCTCAATTGCGGCTGTCATTTCATATGCCGGCCTTCTTTTCTGTTCAATTATCAAGGGCCTCATTCGGACTCCGGGTGATATGTCAATCTTGGATGCTAGGGTGGCCAGTGCATCAGTGAACTTATTCTGTAATCTTGGCACATGAGTAATGATTATTGACTCAAAGGGCACGTGCTATTTTTGTCAGAAACCAGGATACTGGAAGAGGAATTGTCCTGACCGCAAGAACAAGCTAGCTGCAGGGGTTCTTTGCCGGGGTTCTTTGCGGGAGCCACTAATTATGTCTGCAATTCTTTGCAGGGGTTCCAGGTAACCAGGCAGCTTAGAGAGGACGAGGTCTACCTTCAGATGGGGAATAACTCCCAGGTGTCTGCTATTGCAGTGAGAGAAGTAGTTCTTTATTTCAGTAATAATAAGTGTTTAATTTTGAAGAACATTTTATATGTACCTCAAATCAGGCGG
>JAULJZ010086270.1:0-12466 GCA_032270985.1 Heliamphora pulchella
AACCCCCCCCCCCCCCCCCAATCTCACACACACACACACAAAGAAGTGTGTTAAAACGGTGGGCAAAATAGAATTTATGTAAATATACATGAAGAGCATCTTGTACATTCTTTCAGTTACTGCAAGTTGTGAAACATGTTTACCGCACGTGATTGGTGTATGGTCTTCATTCCAGGCTTTAGTTTTTGAGTAGTATAATATTGTTTTTATACTTTTACCATAGTGTAGGCTAATGCAGCTTCTGGGATGGCCGTGCATGATGATTGCAAGCTAAAGTTTCTAGAATTGAAGGCAAAGAGAACCTACCGCTTCATAGTTTTCAAAATCGAGGAGAAGCAAAAGCAGGTTATGGTGGAGAAGGTTGGTGAACCAACTGAAAGTTACGAGGACTTCACTGCAAGTCTTCCCGCTGATGAGTGCCGATATGCTGTCTATGATTTTGATTTCATGACTGCAGAAAATGTTCCGAAAAGCAGAATTTTCTTCATTGCATGGTAATTTTTCTTTTTCTACATGTTTTCTGCTATTCTTAATTTAAGTGCACCAATGAAGCACGGATATGGACATTGGACATGGAACACAATGATTTCAAAAAAAAATTAGGCACGGATCCTGCAGGAATATATATTTTATTTATATATTTACTCCATGTTTAGGGCTTGAATAACGATTTGTATATTCAGGGTTTTATTTTGTTTTTTCAGTTTCTGTTAGCATATTTTAAATAATTATTACTAGACCCTTGAAAATTCTTTTTAAAATTTTATTAGAGCCTCAGTCATGTCCTGCGAAGTGTCCATTATTGGACATGCATGTCCTACGTCTAAGCGTCTATTATTGGACATGCGTGTCCTACGTTTGTTTGTTGTCGTGTCCTGCATAAAAAAAAAGAAGAAAGAAGGTAACGCCATGCTGCGTGTTGTCCCGGCGTGTCCGTGCTTCGTAGAGTGGCACTGTTGTTTTTTGTGTTCTTCTGCCCTGACTTCTTTTCTTCTTTTTATTCAAATGTTATGAAGGTCCCCTGACACATCAAGGGTGAGAAGCAAGATGATTTATGCAAGCTCAAAGGACAGGTTCAAGAGAGAGCTCGATGGTATTCAAATCGAGTTGCAAGTCACCGATCCTACTGAGATGGGCCTTGATGTTATTAGAAGCCGAGCAGCCTGAATTTTCTGGCTTGCAGAGAGAGTTCTCCATTCATCTGCTTCACTATGTTAAATGCTTGTACTACGTGGAATCTAGAAATTCCCTACATATAATATTGGCTTGTTGAACTTCTGTGACTTTCAAGTGTACGTTACGATTGTTGTTTGTGGGATTATGCAGGTCTTCTTTTCTTTTGGTGTGATTTTGATGAGACAGTATGTGATGCTTGGTGTGGATAGGTATTTGTATGTCGTATGCGAAATGGACGTGCCTATTTTCATACCATTGTAGATATTGCTGATTTGTTAAATATTTTCCCTTTCGTATTACCGAATTGTTTAAATCGTTTTGCGTTCCCAGAATGAACTTGATCCATGCATGTGTAAGGTAGTGAAGGACTTTTGTGCAGCGTAGATTGTCATATAAAGTTGTGATTGGTGAAGAAAGCCCCTTGATTTGAGAAGATTTTGATTTCTGCGTATGCTATTTTTGTTTTGTGAGTTCAATTCAGATGTGTATTCTGAATGCAATCGGCATGGATTTGCCTCAGTTGATCCATGGGTGGGCTTTTGTGTCAAATGGCAATTGATTCTGAAACCAAATGATTTGTGTATATGCCTTCAAAATGCAAGATGCTTCTACCATACGTTAGATTCAATGTCTGCATCGTCTAAAATTTTAATTTGGGAGAGTTTTGATCCAACTTTTCCTAGTTGTCCTGTGAGCTTTATTGTCAAATGTATGATGAGTTCTACAATTTGGACTAAAACTTCATTGAGTCCTTAAATGTTTCTGAGTATGATTAACTCTAGTGCGCGCAGAATTAAGAGTCCCAAAAATGAATAGGAAGATCTTAAGACATGAGTGTTGGTACATCAAGCAACAGTTTATGTTCCCATGCTCATTCTTAGGGACCCTATGATTAGCAAAATGGTGATTAGAAATGCAGGAAAGAGAAAATATAGAAGTTTTTGAAAGTTTGATTATATAAAAAGTTTAAAAAAATTAATGAAAAATAAATCTTTTTGTACGAATCTCCTAGGCTTGCAAAACAAGTTTTAGTTTCTCGCAAAATATGCATAATTTTTTCCCCATGAAAGTGAGGACCAGTTATCTTAGTTTTCTAATTTGCCCATGGTTTTGGCTTATATTTTATTTTTATTTCAAATGTATAAGAACAATTTAAATAAATACAACAATTATCTTGTTACTTTCACATATTTATCAAATTAAAAATTAAAATTTTTTTTCTATCATTTTGTTTACAAAAAAAAAATCTTTCTTAATTAAATGGATGCAAAAAATTAATTTATTCCTTCTTTCACTTAATTTTTGACCATTTTACTTTTTATTATTTTCTTTTACTTATCATCCAACATACCACTATTAAATATGGATGCAAGAAATTCTAGAAGAGTGAATTATATAATTATAAAATATTATATAGAATAAACATTCATGCTTCAATCTTAACATATAAGAGAGCTCAATTGGAATCATTATATTAATGCAAGTTTGAGCTATTTTAATATATAAGAGATCGATTGGAATCATTATATCAACACTAGTTTGAGCTATTGTAATTTAAATAAGTTTGGCAACAAATTAAAAAAATTAGTAATATTGTTTATCCAATAACAAAAGTATGCTTTAAATTCGTCCGTCCTACACACACAAGTATATGCTTTATCAAGAATCACATAAAAATATATTAGAAATATTTTATAAGAGCTTATGATTTAAGTTTTAGGGTTCAAACTGCAATTGCTTTTTAGCATTTTTTTTTAATCTAAAAATGTATAATCACTCCTTGGCTCATCTGCCTATGTTTGAATTAGCCTTTTTTTTTTAAATATTTTGCTTAAAAGCCTATTAAAAAGTTCATTTATTTGACTTTTTACTATAATTTTTTTTTTTTGGATCAAGAGATGGAATAACTAAAATTGAAATTCGAATTAGTGAATAAGTCAAAAAGTCTTTTAACCACCGGGACAGAAGCTTTACTCGCTTTCTATTATAACTAATTGGTTCTTTTTACATATTTTTATATCTACTTTAAAAAAAAATTAAAAATTAAAAAAAAAACCTAAAAAAGCTAAGCAAAACACAATAACGATGTGGGCGTATTTATGTGATTTTGAAGCGCCAATTCTATTTGATTTTGCAGTCATACAAAACTACAAAGAAGCAAATTATTTATTATTCCATGAACGAAGCTTTCTCTGAACAATGATCACTAGACATTCGCTACAAAGACCCTTCCATTTCCTTCCAAGAACAGGACCGGAAATTTCATCTTTACCCTCCAACCAGCTAAAAAATTACCGTCAGCCTTACCTCAGCCTCATCTCTTCTTGCAAAGACCTGAACTCTCTCCTCCAAGTTCATGGCCGCTTGATTGTTTCGGCTTTCAAACCAGATAATTCCATAAGCACCCATATCATAAACTCCTACTCTTTGTTCCAAAAATGTGACTTGGCTCGCTTTGTTTTCGATTCAACACAAAACCCAGATGTGATTCTTTGGAACTCCATGATCAGAGCTTTCGTAAGGTCGAACCAGTTCGACGAGGCTCTGGAAATGTACCATTCCATGTTAGAAGAAGAGTCATTAGAACCAGACAAGTTTACGTTCACTTTTGTGTTGAAAGCTTGTACTGGAATTCTAGACTTTCAAGAGGGTGTTTTGATTCACCACGAAATCGCTGACAAGGGGCTAGAATCAGATGTGTATATAGGAACTGGTCTTATCGATATGTATTGTAAGATGGGTGAATTAACTCTTGCAAGGGAAGTGTTCGATAAAATGCCAAAGAAGGATGTTGTGGCTTGGAATGCCATGATTGCTGGGTTATCACAGAGCTCGGATCCTTCTGAGGCATTCAAGTTGTTTCGTAATATGCAATTGAACGATGGAATGAAACCAAATTCGGTGAGCCTGTTGAATTTGTTCCCTGCAGTTTATAAGTTGTTAGATACTAAATCATCCAAGGCTCTCCACGGGTATGTAATTAGGAGGGTGTTTCCTCGAGCCGTTTTAAATGGGCTGATCGATGTATACTCCAAGTGTGGGAATGCAGGTATTGCTCGCCTGGTTTTTGACCAAATTTTGGGACGGGATGCTGTTTCATGGGGTACAATGATGGCCGGATATGCACATAATGGAAGTTTTTGTCAGGTTTTACAGTTGTTCAATGACATGAAAAGGGAGAATGTGAACACTAATAAGGTATCAGTTGTAAGTGCTCTGTTGGCAGCTGCTGAGACAAGAAATTTAGAGAAGGGGAAGAAGATCCATGACTTAGCCGTACAACAGAGCATTGACTCGGACATTTTGGTCACAACTCCTCTTATGACAATGTATGCCAAGTGCGGAGAGTTGGAGAAAGCAAAGAATTTGTTTGTGGAACTCCAGGGAAGAGATGTAGTTGCTTGGTCTGCAGCTATAGCTGTTTTTGCTCAATCTGGTTATCCAGGAGAAGCACTGTCTTTGTTTCGAGATATGGTGAATAACCATTTGAAACCAAATAGGGTGACTCTAGTAAGTGCCCTTCCAGCTTGTGCAGAATTATTTTCTGTGAGACTAGGGATGAGTTTGCACTGCTATGCTGCCAAATCTGATATTATTGATTCCGATGTATCAACTGGAACAGCCTTAGTTTCCATGTATGCTAAATGTCAATTGTTTACTCATGCAATGACTATATTCAACAGGATGCCACGAAAAGGTGTTGTGACATGGAATGCCTTGATAACTGGGTACGCTCAGATTGGTGACCCTTTTTGTGCAATGGAGATGTTTTGTCAATTGCGACTATCTGGGGCCAATGCAGATTCAGGAACAATGGTGGGTGTTGTTCCAGCATGTGGACTCTTAGGTGACCTAGACCAAGGGAACTGCATCCATGGGCTAATTAAAAAGAGTGGTTTTGAGTCTGACTGTCATGTGAAGAATGCTCTAATTGACATGTATGCCAAATGTGGAAGCCTCTCCTCAGCCGAATCCTTGTTCAACGAAATTGAATTCGCTAAAGACGAGGTATCTTGGAATACAATGATTGCAGGCTACACACATAATGGATATGCTAAGGAAGCCATTTCTGCATTTCACCAGATGAAATTAGAGGCTTTGCAGCCTAATTTAGTCACCATTGTAAGTGTGCTCCCTGCAGTAGCATATTTGGCTGCCGTTAAAGAAGGTATGAGCTTCCATGCCTACACAATCCGAATGGGGTTTCAGGCTAATACAGTTGTTGGAAATAGTCTCATTGACATGTACGCCAAATGTGGGCACCTTGATTTTACGGAGAAAATATTTAATGATATGGAAAACAAGGACATAGTTTCATGGAACTCTATGCTTGCTGGATACGCAGTACATGGGCAAGGGGATCGTGCTATTGCATTTTTCTCACTTATGCAACAGAGTGATGTTGAAATTGATTCTGTATCTTTTCTCTGTGTTCTGTCTGCCTGCAGACATGCAGGTTTGGTAGAGGAAGGAAGAAAGATATTTTATTCGATGCACAAAGAGCATGATCTGGATCCAAATTTAGAACACTACGCTTGTATGGTGGATCTGTTAGGTCGTGCCGGTTTGTTTGATGAAACATTAGTTTTAATTAGGTCAATGCCTATGGAACCAGATGCTGGAGTTTGGGGAGCCTTGCTTGGTACATGTAAAATGCATTCCAATGTGAAGTTGGGAGAGTTCGCATTAGATCATCTTGTCAAACTCGAGCCCAGGAATCCAGCTCATCATGTGGTTTTATCAACCATATATTCTCAATCAGGTAAATGGAGCGATGCAAAAAACATGAGATCGAAGATGAGTGAGACGGGATTGAAGAAATCTCCAGGATGTAGTTGGGTTGAAGTGAGAAACAGGGTCCAGGCATTTCGAGTTGGTGACCAAAGCCATGCAGTTTGAAACCATGTGTTTATTGTGGAATTGCTTACTTGAGAAAATGGAGAAAATGGGTTATGTTCCTGACAGGAGCTGTGTAATAGAAAATGTGGAGGATGACGACTAGGAATTGTTTCTTTACGGTCACAGCGAAAGGTTTGCTATAACTTTTGCTCTTCTTAATACTGAGACTGGGTCAACCATCCAGATAGTGGAGAATCTTTGTGTCTGTGCAGACTGCCACACTTCTACAAAGTTTATTTCAAAGATAACAAGCCGTAGGATCATTGTCAGAAATGCAATTCGTTTTCATCACTTTCAGGATGGCATTTGCTCATGCAAGGATTACTGGTGACCACAATCTCATATCTGATGATAACTAGCATTGTGAGCAATTATTTTCTCTTGCAAGGTTTTGTCATGTCTGACATTTAGAAGTCTGATTGGTTAGAGAAAATGAAGACAGGCAATATTGAAACTTCCAGATAAGAAGGAATAGCACTGGAAATGATTTCAAAGGTTCGGTGCCAGGAACCGAAATATAGACCAAGGCTCATGATGCAGGACGTGGCAACTCAAAGCTCAAAATGCTTGCGCATAAACAGCTTTATTGTGTTGTTGGAAGACCCTGCTGCCAGCAATCAAGCTTAAGAAATGCTAAAAAGGAATCTCACATGTTGTCCAGTTTTGGTTGGGGACATTTAAAATCACAATATCAGTATACGTATTGGAAGTTGTTATACGGTCATGTATTGGTCGATATTATACAGTATCGGCCAATACATATACGTTCAAAAGGTAGAGAATGACAACGTTCAAAAGGTTGCAGTTTGTGAGGATTTGTTAGAGAATGACAACGTTCAAAAGGTAGCGGCACAAGTTATGATACTGGCTTGAAACTGTAAGCACTTTCATGTTATGTTATCGTCGATTTTCTACTTTCATGTTAAGTTCTCGTCGAGTTTCTTACCCAAGAGAAGCCATTGAAAAGATACTGAATAAGAAATTGAGATTAGGGTTGTGTAAGTGGCAGAGAAGAAGAGGTGAAGAGAAGAACGGATAAAGAATGAGTCTAGAAAATTGGTTTAAGGTTGAAAATGTGATTCTACATCTTAGCAGTATTTATACTAAAAACAGAGTATCACAGTTACAAAAATGGTCGTCTGACATAAATATGATATCATAAAGACGGAAATAACTGTCTAACAAGGTCAAAAAGGAAAAAGTACATTGTATTAAAGTGATTTGAACTGTTTCTGTGGTGATGCAAAGAATATTGATTTGACCTACTTACCCTAACATTTTGGTTCAAACTAAGATTCTTGGAACCATATTTCTTGACTTCATCTCATACTGTCATGCGTGAATGGCCCAATGGGCTCGAAGGATGTTGTTAAACCACCAATTATCTCAAAGGTTTAAGCTGTTAGGAAAGCCCAACAATGTATATCAGGCTATTCAGCACTCCCCATCACGTGCAACCTTGTCTTGCACGTGAATTGTCAAACAAATTGAACTGAACAAATGTACGAACACACAATGCACAATAATAAATATAACAGGAAAATATATATCACGAGATTTGAACTGAAGACCTCGTGGAATACCAGAGCTTTGATACCAAGTTAAATCACCAATTGTCTCAAAAACTTACGCTGATAAGAAATGAGACCAACAATGTATATTAAACTATCCAACAAATGTTAATCTTCAATTATTTTAGATCTCAGCAATATGTTCTTGAATGCACTGAGGCATTTTTTATTTCCAAAATTGGGGCTTTGGAAATCGCTTGTGTCATTTTTCTTGCACAAGAGATGCAATTGCTGCCATTTTTTTGGCAGCATGCAGTTGTTTTGGTCAAATGTATGTTTTCCAGCACAATATAGCATCATATCAATGTCTATTGGACCGTCCATTGGACGTCAATGAATAGGCACATCTGCTGGAATTTCGTTTCTGCGTAGTGTCATGATCGTAGGGTGGTTCTTATGACCTCTTTTTCTTTACTTGCTCGGATATATTGTTCAGTGACTTCACGAACTTCTGGGGGATTTTTAGCCGAAGTAGTGACTCTATATAGGCTTACATTCTTGTATCTAAACAGACCAGAGTTCATTTGCGAATTCTCTGGCTTAGGAGTGTACTCACTGTCCAAGTGAAGCCTGTCAATGTGTCCTATAAACTTCTATACTCTCTTTCAGAAAGATGGCAATGGATTGGTAATGTAAAAGGATATCAATTTGCATATGCAACAGGAAGACAGATCTTTCTTTGATTACCTTGTCCCTATGATGAAAAGGTATGATACTTAGATGCAGAAATGCGTATGGGAACCCCAATATGCAATTACACGTACATATCTATATTCGTACACGTACATGCATGAAACTATCTGAGGCGTTGTTTGATATGCTTTTAGCTAATTACAATTTATAACTACTTCACTATGAAAATTTAGTCATGCTGTGGTGTGCCTTCAAACCATCAGCCAAGGCTTTGCAAGTCGTGTGTGTCTAAGATCATTTGAATCGAACTCAAAATTTACATGTAAATCACAGAAGATTCTTGGCATAAAAATAGTTGCAGTTAGTGAATAATCACTGCCCATAAAGTAATTAGACCATCAAAAACTAAGCCGGACCATATAAATGACAGATTTATCAAACATGTCCCGGAAATTTCTAAACCTAACACTCTTATCACCTTATTGATCAGAAGAAGCTTGGAAGTGTTGGCCAACCAAGCTTACTTTGCACTTGTCTGAGCAAATTATGATCACAAGTGCTATGCCTCCTCTTTACTGTAGTGTGGTTCCACTTCATGTATGATATTGTTTACACCATATATTATTTTTCCGTCAATGGCACTGTCGAATTCTATATAAAGATGCTATTTTTTGTTCAAATGATATTTGGAATTTAACAAAGCTTGATTGAAGATAATATTCTAATATTCATAATGCCTGAATAGAAGATTTGAAAGATGACAAATAGTACTCCAAGACTCGCATAACATTTAATAGAAGTTATTCAAAGAAAGAACATTAGACATTTTAAAAGTTTTGTTTGTTAAGAGTAGTTATCGGTAGTTATAAATAGTTATTTATGGAGTTTTTTATACAGAAGTATGTGTAATTTAACCTCAATTCTTTGAATCCATCAATGGATTTCATCTAGGAGTACGAGTAGTTTAACTTAAATCTTAAGAGCGACGTAATGTAAATTATTCTTCAAAAATCTTCAAGAGGAAATATTCAACACTTTGTCGAGCAACCGTAGATAAGTGGTAATATTTCTTTCTTGTATCTCCATTCTTATCATCATGAAGATTAATAAAATTTATTTTTATTAGTCTTCAACCTTTGTTTCTTGCTTCTGTTTTTTTGTTTGTTCGGCTATTTTCATATACAATAAAGTCTTGAAACAAAATATCGAATCTCAACGCAATCGATTGATATAGTTTTCTGTCGATCTCGACTGGACAACTTTTCATTTTATTAACAGATACATTAATATTAACTCACATGTACAAACAAATAAATTCATGCACAAATTCAATTGCCTACTGAGACACACACACACTCACACTAGCATCTTCTGATTTCCATGAATTATAACTACCATTAATACACCTCAACATATATATATATCATTCCCTACTTGTCCATTTTGTATTTTTTCAGAAATCTTAAAAGAAGGCATCCCAGACATTAGAATACATGCAGGAATTTCGAGAGCCCCATCCACTGCAACTGCAACCCGATATTGTGTAGTAGTCAGATTGAGAACCGAGTCACCTCCACAATCTGTATTCTGCTTAATAGATGTGTGCAATCACATTTTGAGTAAGCAGAAAGGATCAAAACGGCCAGACTCGTTTCAACAGAATCAGAGGTACCTTCAGAATCTATCTCGGCTCACTGAGGAATTAACTATATTGCTTAGTGTTAGACACAGAATAACCTATGATCTGAATCCCAGTGTTCAGCTCCCAAGCTATAACATTTGGAAGGTTGTGAAGGTTTGGAGGATGCTGGTTGCTGAAAGTCCTCTAGAATCCAAAATTTATGGCGGAGCCCCTTCCAATTCCAAATAAGGTAGCATGGTGGGTGGCTATGGGTCTTGGTAACTTCAGAAATCAGAAGTAATGGAACTACCGGCTTACCGGTTGTCTCTGCTAAATCCTCTAGGCTTGTAATATTGAAGATATTTGTTATAAATTTATAGTTTTAATAAATATTTATAATTTCTTTTCGAAGTCATAATTACATTTTTTTAATCTAAAAGTTCATAATTTGATTATGTAGTGCTCGTTGAGAAAATTTATTTTTTTTTAAAACAAATAATAAATATAATTTTAAAAAATATTAGTTTAAGAAATACGATCCACAATGCCTTTCTTTTTTCCCAGGTCTGAGATAAAACTTGAACACCTACTAGATCAAATAGGCATCACTTCCACAGTCGAGCATTGGAAAACCTAAATGCACGTATCAAATGAAGCGAGTGGAGATCCTTTGTCATGCAATGCATTGTGCAGTGCTTAAAATAGCATATTATTTTAATAAAATGTTTATTTTAAACTTTATTAAAACAATGTTGTTTTAAACACTATACAAAAGCATTGCATGACAAAAGATTCTATATGGTCATAATCACCCATTCAGCCACAGGTCACACCAGGTTGAAGTGTGGCTCAGCATTGAAAAACACCAAATAGTGTTGCGGTTATAACAAATTCTACATGAGAATGGGTTATAACAAATCCTACATAGGATCACTTCTACTAAAAATTGTTAAGATTATAACAAATCCAACAAAAAACGCAAACAAGACACGATTAATATGGGATATTGACTTATTTCTACGACTGCTGCAGCAGTGTATTCATTATGACAAAAATAATAAAATTACATCGAGATTGTCCTAAGGTATAATATACATCGCTAAAGTTAAAACTTAAAAGTACGAGGAGGCCAAAGGGAAGGCTTAGCAGAACAAAATGTCCGAGTGCCGAATAGATTAGTGTTCAGCCAAGTCCAAACAACTCTCAGAAAACAACTGAACAAGGGCGAAATGTGAAACTTGAAAATTTAAAAACGGTAAAATATCCATAGAAAATCAAAACTTTAAATAAGCTACCAAATGACTTGAAAAACCAATACGACCATAGAAGAAAGTGTTTTCCAAAAATGGGAGACATGGAAAAAAAATTCAACCCATGTTCCAGACGTGCAATGTCCGAAACGCAAAGCCAGTTCAGGGTATAAATAGGAAAACTAACCTGAGAGAAGTATGCAATCTAAACCAACCCAAACGCTCTCTCATGTTGTCTCCTACGAAACCCTATTTAACTCATTTTAGCATTGGGGTATTACTCTGGCCACCAAAGTTAAGAGGCACCGATGGTGTTTTGGCTTTTCAAACCATTTTATTGGTAGAAAAAGCTCATCTGAGATGTAGAAGCCAATCCGTACTACTTTCCTAATATCAATATGCTATATCAACACTATATCACTTGCACCATCAGGCATTGGAAAACCTAAATGCACATATATAAGACCAGCCGCAACTGATGCAACCCATTCATTTCCTTCTTGCAGAGGATGGCTTCAGCAAGGGCCTTCCCCTCTTTCCTTTCAAAAAGGACACAGAGGAACCCCGAAAGTAGAAACTACACCTGGCCTCCTTATTTGTGTATGCACCCTTCTGTTTCAAAATGAACGCCGAGTCCAAAAAAATGTACGTTAAAAAAATAATAAGTTTTTCGATTTTACAGTCAAATGCTCATTTTAACCAAACATGATATAAATAATACAATGGTATGCATATTTTATTTCACTATCCCATGGTATTAAAAAAACCATATGAAAGTTACATATTTACTTATTTCTCTTATCCTACCCGACACATCAAACATTGCCAAAGGGAATAACCAGTCCCATACACAACCAATTTGACACAGCTCAGTGAGCTCCCTGTCGCAAATCCATTCAAGAAACTTTAATCAAACATATCATCAATTTAAATTCAACATGTCATTGAACATATTCAACTCATAAAACTAAAACTCTGAATTTTAAAAAAATTGTGTTCAGATCAGGTATACTCAAAGCTATAAATGGTTCAAGCAGGTACTAAAGAATGCAGGAAGAAAAAAAATGAACAGTTAAGGAAGAAGTTATAGTACAACTTAGAATCCCTCCTCCGGCTACCTCCAATAATCCCTTTTGGCCGCCATACGAACAGTCAGGTGTGCAGAACTTGTACATATCTCAGCAAGTGCAACCATGAAAAGCAATTAATCACACCTTTACAAACCTGCAGAGGGAGTTCAATTTTTTCCCTTTATCCTTTCTTTTTGTGATTAGGAATGCATTTTGAAAAAGACATAAAAATTTATCAATGACCCC